>CAJPEV010000129.1:141725-153338 GCA_905338385.1 Darwinula stevensoni
AAAAAAAAAAAAAAAAAATACAAAAATATTTCGCTTTAAGAGGGTTAGGCCTACCCTAAAATTAAGGAACGCTCGACCTCGACACGTGATATCGAAATGGGCGAAATCGCCTCTTGATGTCACTAACTATCTTGACTCTTGAACAAGAACAGCTGATTTTCAACTGTAAATGTAGCTACATTCCTGGTGTAGGGTCCTCTTTATAAAATTTCAACTGGAAAATTTCCAGCTGGAAACAGCTATTAAAACCAGCTGCATTCCCGTTGGAAAATTCCAGTTAAGAAATGACTGGTACCTAATATTTTCCAGCTCTTTGCCAGCTGGAAATGGTCCGAATTTACAGATTTGGTCCAGCTGGAATATTCCAGTTGGGATTTTAAACTGGGGAGGCGCTTAAAGAGTTCGGTGTCATCTTCCACGTCCTCCAATACCCTGGTGATGTCGCTTTGCAAGGCTTCCCGGAAGAATCCGTGCTGCTTGCCCTCCACGTGCATGAGAGCCTCAACTCGGTCTTTCAGGATAACCCCGATGTTCTCAGCCACATTCAGATCAGGAGAGTTTCCTGGCCATTCTGCAGTTCCAAAAAAATAATCCCTGGGCCTTTCAGCAATCGCCATGTGATCAAAGCTTTGAAAAATAGGGCTTCATCAGACAGAAGCTGAATCTTTTTCGAAACCCATGAACGGGTAACGTATTCAACTCTGGCATCATGAGCTCGAAACGTAATAGCAAGGGGGCGATCACTGAATTTAAGTTTTTCACCATCATATGACATCAGGAAAAAAAAATTGGATGAAATAGATTCAAAATTGAACAAGGATTTAAAATATATTTAAAACGTTTTCCTAGCTTCTATAGTTTAGGTTGTGGAGGTGGGGCTATCTATGTGCAACACCCAGAATATTGCCGCCTGTATGAGGAGTTCGCGCAACGCTACAAGGCCCACTGAGTTGCATACCTGCAAGGAACACAAAACAACAAACCAGTGATTGTTGTTATCCTTACCTGCAGCCTGTTGATCTTAATGGCCCTCTCTGAACTCTACAAACACGTGGCAAAATTTTCCTGTATTGCGTTTAAATGCAAAAAACCCAGTTCATTTATAGAAGACGTTGTCCTTCCTCTTCTGCACATTATGGGTCACGATCGAGACGAGACTCTTAGGAATGCTCTTAGAGATTAGACCCGTGAATGAAAGCACAATCCCTAGCTTTACGATCATATCGAGTCGAATGCTCATGAGTGAAACCAGGGCGAGTGCGGATTCAGGCTCTGATGATTAGAAAAGGCCACGTGCCGGGTTAATAATGGAGCGGGGAACTTCCCCGCTCCTTTGCGACGCGGTTAACTAAGTATTCGCTGCAAAATGCAGAGCGATTGATCTCTTGTTCTTTTTGACAAAAAAATGGGCCTTAGGGTACCCATAACTTATGGTTTTGCGTGATATGGGGCATAATATATGACAATTGAGCGATGCGTATTCATTTTAAATGTCCCTCCCAATGTACATAGCGATAGGGCGTTATCCATCAATTATTTACGACGACCGTATCTATTAATATTTATAGAGAAGGGTCTTAATTTCTACCTCTGGCATTCTCATGTGCCGGCAATGACCGGAATTCGATAGGCACAAAAATATTGGCTGGAATTATAGCTTTCAAAACGCATACTGACCACGTGTCAAATGAGCTGTCCGTGGCGCAGATGTCCGTGGGCATTTCGGCCCGTACTCATTTCGCTCTCCCAACCGTTAAGGGACCCCTAACTCAAGAAAGTTAGAGACCCCCTAGATATCCCGTATTTACATTTCCCTCTTTGCTAAGGGATTCTTAAACCCAACCCTATTAGAAGAAGATAGGAGAATATCTACTTTTCCCTTCTAGATGCCTGCGTTTTCGCTGCATAATATCTTCAACAACACCTCATCAATAGATTTTTGTCCTGACATTTCGTTCCCAATGAGAGTGTCTAACACTAGAAGTACCTGAGCGGTCAAAATGACCGCTAGCTGTTCTTAATGCTACTTACTCCGCTCGTTCGGCAAATAAGAACCTGTGCATTTCGACTTTTCCTATAACCAAGTATTCAACATCCTGATACAGCAGTAAACCCAGGGTTGCAAAATCAACGGAGATATAACACGTTACACCCAGAAGTATCGGAGCGGTCATTTTGACCGCTATTCGCTGGGTGCACTAACACTAGATGGCGCGTTTTAAATATGGCGCCGCCCATGACTGGGGGGAGTCGCACATAAGGAGAATGGAACAAAGTCATGTCTTCACAGAATTGTGCAATCCTTCTTCACGTGGGGCTCCTTCCAATTTATTCTCAAAACTTGAGAGCCACGACATTGATAAAGGGAGCTTCTAACCGAAGTAAAGCATGTTATAAATTCGACACAGTTCATTAGTGTGCAAAAAACGTGGTTCAATCCTTAATCAAATTTCACCTTCAGAGGAGGTGCAGGTGTTCCTCAAAGCCACTCACCGATGCAAGGATTTCCATGGAATCATGAGCCTCAGTGAGGTACACGTGCATGATACGGGTGGGATATTATTGATATATTCCAGTTCCTGATAGAACTCACTACATCGAGAAACTGCCCAAACAGCATGTTGATGTTAATTTTACGTAAAATTAATGTCAATTTTTTGTCCATTTTATATCATTTTTACGCAAACAATTGTCAAAAAATGTCAACATGTTTGCAGAAATGTCACCTCTGTGATATGTAAACGGTGATATAAAATTAACGTACATTTTACGTAAAATTGACATTCCCGTTTGCATTCCAAACACCATGTTTACATTCATTCTACGTAAGGTTTGTGTTAATTTTCCCCTGGCATTCATGCATATTTAAAGAGTCAACCAGTACCATTGAAGAGAATTGACATACAGAATCTCCTATTCCTTTACGTTCTTCAGAACTCTAGGGTGGTTGGACGAGTACACATCCTCACCAGCACTCTAAGAGTACCAAAAGTGACCTACTGCTTCCTCCTCCCGTANTAGGAACGTAAATTTTACGTAAACGTGATGTCATTTTCATGGCAATCGTAAGAAATTTACATTGTTTGCAAAAAAGTGATATCTTGTTTACGTGAACATGCTGCTTGGGTGCTTTAAACTTGATGAAGTTTTGACTCCCATTGCCTCTGTATTCCCATAGGTGCTGCTAGCTTTTTTCCCTATCATTGTGCTTCATGGGCGTAAATCGTAACCCATGACAGAAACCCTTTTTGGATTAGTACTTCAGCAGGGCCGGTTAAGAGGTTGCGAGGCAAGCGGATTATTGGAGCTACCCCCTCTCCCCCCCCCCCCCCCCAATTCCCACTTTACGCATATACTTAACGTTTTTCCCCAATGGCCCCCTGGAAGAGTGGGGCCCGGGGCAACAGACCCCTTTGCCCCCCCCTAATCCGGCCCTGACTTTATGTTAAAAGGTATCAGGTCAAGGGTTAATGTTGGCTATTTATCCTGTGGCTGCAAATGCCAAATTTGATTTTCATAGGCCCATGGAAAACGAAGACCTAGACTGAAAGAAACATCATAATAGGCCTTTCAGGCTGTCTAGATGCTCCAAATAGAAACTTCAGCCCATCGATTACTTACTATACTGTATAATCATTCTTGGCCTTAAGAAATCCCTCTGGCAAAAAATGAAGCATTTTCGTAGTAAAAACAGTTTCTATCTGCATGTTTCCATACGAAACGCATTGAAACTTGCGCGCTCGACTCCCCTCAGCTCATTTTTATGCTTCCTGCCGCCAGATGTCTCCAACTTAATGCACCCAGCGAATAGAGAAATCAATGTATTTGACTGTGAGGAACTGTCTGAGCTACTGTGACTCTACGTCTGACCAACCATTTTCACGCGTTCGATCTGATGGGATCAGGTGACCGACCTGTGGTAATCTTGCGACCGACCTGCTGTAATAATGTAACAGATGAAAACATGAAAACGTGCTTTTTCTTGAAGCTGTACTTCAAAGCTACGCATACGATTTGTATGTGCTAAAGTAGGATACTTTTTGGACAAGTTGAGATTAATTTTTCCTGCAACTTATCTGTGTAACAGCTGTGAAATTGTGTGCAGGCGGAAATGAATAGACCAAGAAAAGAACGTGATACTGCACTGCAGTGCTTACAGCTATTACAGGACTTATCTGAAGCAGAATCTAGGAATGAAAATGAGAAAGACCTAAATAATGATGAAGACTACAATGATCATGATGAGGGGAACAAGACATAAGACGGCGTGTACCATAAACATCTAGACTTAAAGTAATATACATTGCCAAATGTCCTTTTCAACATTCTGCATATTAAACATTTTAACCAGACCTTTTTTTTTCTAAGAACATAGTTCTGTTTTACATGAACAGCTTAAAAAAAAAGTTAAATGCTGTAGAATAATGATTTTATACGATTTTTAATATAGCGGTGAAAATGACCGCTCCGGCACTTCTAGGTATACACGTACCCTCGATATTTCTAGTGCTAAGGGTATTCCCCCTAAAAATCCTTTTGTCCTTTTATTCAAGTCACCCTTCTAAAAAAACCTCACCCATCCACACGGTGGAACGGGTGTGGAATGGTGTGGATATCGTGTGGACGGCTCTGAGTCGCGAGCAGAATCAGTGTGGAAGGGGGTGGAACGGGTATAAAGAGGGTGTGGTCATTGAGGGGATTAGGTATGGACGAGGTGAGGAATGGTAGGGATGAGGAAAGGAGGGGTAATATCAGGCAATTCATGTTGACATTGAGATTGGATCATTTAACTTTCTCATTATGTTATTTATTTTTATTTACTTTTCTCTAATTTGGCATATAAACCTCGTGAATCATTTCAAAGGTCCTAAAAAACAACGTGCAAAAAAGGGAAATACTCAGCCAAAGGAAATTTCATTAATTAAATGTTTATAGTAAATTGTGGACAACCGTCACTGCACACATTTGAGAAGGGTGCAGCTCTATGCTTCTCCTGTCGCTGGATGCTTGCTAACAAGGATCGACGGAAACCTCCTATGGAGTGGGATCACAAATTCAATCTGAAAGCAACATAGAGTGCGTTTCGTTACTAGGGGTCCATGAAGCCAGAGGGTCTAAGCTTCTTGTGCAGAGCGCAACAGGGCCATCTCTAAAGACCCACTTCTCACGACTGCACCGCAGAGTTCGAACGTCTAACGCAAATGACTGCATTTTTTTTTTAACCTTATCGGGACGGCATCCGGAATGAGCAATACCAATATAGCTGAAAGAAGCGCAGACAGCATATTCTTGAGACATTAGCACCCTTTACACAAAAATCCCCTTGGACCTTCTGCATAAAACGCTGGTAGATCTGTTTCCAGAGTTTTTGCCTATGGGCTGTAGTTACAAAGATTACATTGGCGCGAAGTTCTTTTCAAATATCCTTAAAACGAGCCTACAGAGTAATTTTATACTCATGGGTAATAAGGTGTTTCGCTAGTCGATCTGCTGGATGGCCTGCTTCCACTCTGTGGGACTAGAGCTAGCCCCTGAGTCATAGGCCTGGATTAGTCCCTGGCCTAGGACAGATTCCAGGGAATGGGCATATGCCAGGGGTGTCAAACTCAAATCGCTTGGCGGGCCGCATTCCTTACCCTGCAGGTGCGTGGGGGCCGCACCCATAATTTTTCACCGAAATTTGTGCTAATAGTCAATACAAGTGGGAATTTGAAGAGCAGACGGCGGGCCGGATGAACTACCTCCGCAGGCCGTATGTTTGACACCCCTGGCATAGGCCATTCGTCTTCTATAGTCGACTGTGCCTCTCCTCTTCCGCAGCCTTCTCCTTCCCTTTCTTAATTTTTCTGTCGATCAGGAGACAGTTAAGACAGTTGGTTTTGGTTTACATCCACAGGCTCAGATTACAACACGTGATCCGATTTACCCAGTGAATTCTCCCAGTTTTTGTAGAATTTTCTCGTTCTCCACTCTTTTCTTATCGAGCCATGGATTGTGGATAGATCTTTCGGGCACGGATTCCACTTAATTTCTTCTCAGCTGTCGGTTAGACGTTGTCTCCTCTTCCGAGCATCGTCAATTCCATTTTCACAGGTTACTTTGCACTGGTGTGCGCACAGGGTGTCTACTTCCGATGGGAGTCGTATCAGCGTGGCCAAAAACTAGGGCTTAAGTGGCTAAAAACTGGGGTGTTTACCCTATTCCTCATAAGAAAATTCCACGCGCAGCCAAATCCACATGGATGGATATTCCTCGTGAGGAAATTCCACACCCAACCAAATCCACACGGGCGGACCACATGTGTTCCACACGTGTGGAAAAGGTGTGCATTTTTTTTTATAAAGGGGCATCCAGTTGAATAACGATGTCGTCAACTGTAACCCTCAGCTGCCACATAGAAGTTGTGGCAAAAATTATGTCCCGCACTCCAAATGTAAAAAATCTCTATTCTGACTATAGATAGCTATAGTCAGAAACTTGCACTGGAAACTTGCACTGGCCATAGGCTGATATATTTTCAAGAGATTTTTGGAATTTCATTCAAATTCACTCTGGCGAGGCAAGTCCAAGTAGCACGTAGGTGGTGGCCCACTACCCTAAATTTGGGGAAGAGAGCTGGTGGCCCACCAAGTGTGCCAGTGTTTTGCTTTTTAAACGTGTATGTGGATGCTTCCAAACCACAGGCAGATGATGATTTATCTTTGAGTTTACCTGTTCGTTGGATGACCCAATCCAGCATTACTTGAAATTTCAATGTACTCCCATGAAATCAGTTGAAGGGTCTTACCCGAAAAACAGATTTCAACACCGGGCCCCTCTCCGGCCAATATAAATCGAGTTCATATGAATACAGCCCCGCATGGAGGGCGTGGCGCAATGCACAAAAAACATCGACTTGACCATTGGGCATGCCGCAAATCCAAGCGCGATGAACGGAATGAATACTTGAGGAATGTGGCTTGTAGGCAGTAAATCTCGAACCTCAATAGGGCGTGCGGTGAGTATGAATTTCATCATTCCCACTCCTATCATGCACCTTGAGACTGTCGCCCCAAGCGCTTCTCCTATGTCCCGCTTTTCCAACTATATCTCTCAAGAGTTGCGAGTGCCTTTTAGGAAGTGCCAAATGTCCACCTATATCTCACGTACTCAGCCGTCTTTGAAGCTTTTCTTCCGAAGTTTTCTTATTTCGCCCCAAAATTATGTGCCTCAAGCACTCCGGTTGTTAACGGTGCAATAGTATGATAGAAAGAAACTGCAGTACTTCACCGCCATATCGACCCGAAGCGGTTCGATGTATTGGATGCGGTCGTTGTAAATAATGAGATGGCCGCCCCTTTTGCCGTGAACACAGTGCTAGATTCGTAATTAAAAAAATGAAAGTTTAAGCGTTGCAGTGACTTCTTTTAATCGATTATGTTCTTGCGTCTGCGATCGGACCGAAAGAAGGAGACCAATCGCTATTCTTCCCTCGCTATCGACCGCTAAACGCTACCCATTTAAGATGGAACTTTTGAGTTCATCGAGTCGGATTTTCCCATTGTCACAATATTTCCTTGCTGCAACATCGAAGCAATTCTTTTCCTTGTGATCGGTGTCAGATGTCCTCGCCCCGATTTCGATCATGAGCCGTCCACCCGACTTGACCGTGACACTAGGGATCGTGCTTTTATTCACAGCTCTAACATCCAAGGCCTCTCCCAGAGGTCTCGACGAAATCGTGTCCCGTCACGTTCAGAAGAAGGACCACGTCGGCGACAAGTGTGCATGGATGAAAGAGTCGGGGTCTTGGAACTTGCATGGAAAGCCAGTGAAGGCCGTCACCAAGGAATACCCTTATTATGTGATACTGAAGGAGGATGGCACCCTTGAAGGAATGGAAGGAACCTTTTTAATGGAGTTGGCGTCCCGAATGAATTTCTCTATTGATCTGGTGGTCCCCGACGAATGGGCCGGTGTCTTCACGCTGACCAACGAAAACAAAGCTGACGTTGGAATGGGCGATTTTCCGGTCCTCAGAATCCAGTCTACCATGAAAGGTTCCACCTATCCGTTTCAGTACGAATGTCAACGGTTCCTCACCATGGCACCGAAAACCATCTCGACATGGAAATACATTTTCTACGTCTGGAAACCCGAGTTATGGGGATCGGTGATGCTTACTTTGGCTGCGATGACGATCTTAGTTTATTTCTTCGAAAGGCCCTCACCGACCATCGGGGAAGCAACTATGATGACCAGTCGATTTCTCATGCTCCACGGATTCATAAAATGGCCTCAAGCAAGCGCAGTAAGAGTGTTGATTTCGAGCTTCTCATTCTTCTCCCTCATCATCCTGACTGCATACGTGACGAAGCTCACGTCGTTTTACGTGAAGCCTCCGACGACCAAGCCCGTGAACACCATTGAAGATCTCTTGGAATCGAAATTTGCTTGTGCGTCTGTCGATTACGGAGAAGTCATCGGCATCAAGCGTATGTACACGAGTTCTCCGCGATCCGACCTTCAAGAGATCGGGAAAAAGCTGATTATGTTCCCTTATTCTGACGACTGGGACAAATTAATCCCTTTGCCCGAGATCATGAGGGAAAGCTTTGCTTTCTTCTTCGATGAAAGCAATTTTGAACGAACTGGATATGCGATCGATCCCAGATATCATATGAGCACCGAATCATTTCTTTGTTATATTGTGAGCTGGAAGTTGCAGAACGACAGTTGCCTGGAGGAGCCTTTCAATCGCTACTTTGGGTTGGCAAACCAGGCAGGTCTGTTCGACAAGTGGAAGATGGATGCCTTACGGAACTCCAGTAGAGGTAGACAACAAGCAAAGGAGAGGAATGTGATTGTCTTGACTCTGAAGCATCTTGAGGGGCCGTTCCTGGTCCTATTAGTCGGTCTTGGCATCTCCATCCTAGCTTTCATCGCAGAAATTTATGTTTCCTCTTCTCAGAAGAAGCGTGGAAGGGCACCTGGACAAAAATCGTAATTCCACATCCCATCCACATTGAGCACAGTCCTACTTGTGCTAAACATTGAAATCACTCGTGGAGTTACAAACGAGCATCACAACGCCCCCCCCATCACGAGTGAGATCCTCTGCACCCATTCACATGAAACTTGCAAATCCTCTGCTATTACACCTTTCGACATTTCACCTTCCAATTCTACCATATTTATGAATTCATTTATCGTATCTTCAATGTTGGGCTATTCTTGGATATTTTATATTTCCTCTTACCTCAGTTCCGGTTATCTTCCCTTTGATGATGAAATGAGGAATCCTCTGCTGCATTTCTCGCCTGTGCTAAATTTAATATGAACCTAAACTAAAGTAAAATTTCCCCAAAGGTATCGTAAGAAGCAGCCGAGGGAGTTTCCTCCTCCTATTTTTGCCGAATTTTCGCTTTCAGACCGAATTAGGCATGCGATCCAAAACTTTAGGAGCGAAACAGCTTTGATTCACTCAATATATATGTAACTATATGTTAAATTCTTCGGTTTGACACATTCGTTTGCAATATTTTCACATGTTCGACCTTCCCAGAATACAGGGAAGGTTCAATGTTTTCTGAGAAGCATACTTCCCAAGGCAAGTAATTTTCTATGTTGTTGCGCACTTCCTGTGTCAAGCGTGGTCAAACTCAATGAGTTCGAAAGTTTTCCGACGATGTATAATTTGTTGTGCTGTTTTCGAATGCTTGTTTCCACTACTTTGTGAAAATATTATATTCTAAAAATACACCTTTTAAATGGTTGTGAAAAGTCGTTGATACTTCAGCAGTTAGATTCTTCAGAACTCAATGCAAAGACTTTGAATCTTATTTTGGTTGAGCTTGTCAGTATACTGTTTTCCCATTTTTAATTTTTTATTCATTTTTTTATTGGGGGGGGGGTTACATTTGTTGCTCACTGATCGACGTCTAGAGATGCCTTAGGTGGACGACATTTCAGCTCTCATGATAGTTAATTCACTTATGCATGATTGTCATGTACCCAACTTCGTATAGAGCTCTTAAAGACCTTTTTAATGATATTGTTGCGATGTATATATTTGAATTGTTTTTTCTTCATAGCCCAGATTCGTGAATGTGTTTGTTTCTTTAGTCGGTGTGGGATGGCGCCTCTGGCTCCGCATTACACTACATGCATACCGGTGAATTTCTCTGTCTCTGAACGGTTGAAGGGAAGACGGTTCCCCGTGCGCCATTCTGTTATTAACAGTTAAGGATCTCCTCCATTTATCCTGGAAAACGCTATCTCGGAGCTAAGCGCGCGGGAATAGTGCACACCACCTAGTGAGGTAGAACCTAGCGGTTATGACCACCCAAGCCTGACCCTTTTTGGGAGAGCTACGGAGTGCATTCGCAAACTGAGGCAACGACGTTCCTTATGCTCTACGCCCTAGTGCCGAATCCCCGTCAAAGCTGTTAACTCACCCTGCTCGGGTGTTGACCTTGTCCCCTTTGTCCGCATTCGCGCCCCCGGCTTTCGCCCTTTTCGTATATATGTGTCGGTATTTTGCTTTGAATACCTTTGGTAGTGCGACGGACCGGATTGCCCTGATTGGTCTGACAAAGAAAATCTGTTGTATTGGTGTTGAAAACCAGTGGCTGGCATTAAAGTTTAGCTGAGATCCTCAACCCGCTCTTGTGAATTTTGTAGGGTTCACTTCGATCCCAGAGTCTCCGGCTAGTTAACGGCTAGTTAACTCAGGTGTCGGCATCCGGTCTGCGGACTGGAAGACGGACCTCTCCAGTACCCCAACGTTCCGGATTCAGTACTCCTGAAGGGAGGTCTGACGAGAAAGGCCGTCAAGACCGTCACAATATTTCAAAGGAATTGAAGAGTGAGAATGAAAGTCTCACAGCGAGAGGATGGCATCGAAAACAAACCGGAATGGATGTGAAACGAAATGCCGTAAAGGCAACGAATGGAATCGAACCGAAAAGGATTAGGTTCCACGAGACAAAGGGATCCACCACCGAGGGCCTGGAGCTGTACGAGAGAGGAAGGTAATCAGAAGGTAATCCTCGCCGCCTCTAATTTCTCTCCGATGAGAAAGGGAGAGGGAAAACTCGGGCCCTTGTAATCGTCGGTGACTCGAACGTCAAGCGTCTTGAGGGAGCGATGGAAAAAGATTCAGGAGGACAGGTTTCTTTCAGTCAGTATCCCGGTGCTAGGATCGAACACATTAGGGATAGGATCGGATCGGTGGTGTGGTCCGAGTCGGCCGAGGAAGTGTCGGTGGTCCTTCACGTAGGGACCAACGATACTCCCAAGTCTGGCTCTGAACTCATCATGGGCAGGCTGAGGCAGGCTATTAGGGCGTGTCGGGAGGCAAGGTCGGGGATGCGGGTGACGGTATGCGCGATCCCGAGCGGGCTAGACGAGGGAGGAATCACGTGGTCCAGGTCGGAAGGGGTTAACGACAGGTTGAAGGAGTTATGTATCGCGGAGGGGGCTGTGTTTCTGGACACTAGGGAGGCTTTGAGTCGCTGTAGAAGTCCGATGGCTAGGGTTGGAGTACATTTTTCGAAAGAGGGAGCGGTAGCAGTCGGAATGACTATCATGAAGGAAAATGAGCCTTTTTTAGGGTTGTAGATGGGGGGGGGG
>CAJPEV010000129.1:154023-191107 GCA_905338385.1 Darwinula stevensoni
AAACAGTAAGAAACTAGAAAAGACAAAAAAAAAAAAAAAAAAAAAACAAAACAAAACCAAAATACAGAAATATTTAGCTTGAAGAGGGTTAGGCCTACTCTAAAATTAAGGAACGCTCTACCTCGACACGTGATATCGAAATGGGCGAAATCGCCTCTTGATGTCACTAACTATCTTGAATCTTGAACCTTGAGATCTCAGCAATCACGTGAAACAGGCGCAAAATTCTCCATCTGCTTCTTGGTGTGTGGAATGCTCGCAGATTCCCTCACCATTCAACTAAGCATTGGGTCATCCGAGCCTTGTTTTTCCTTCGTTTTTCAAGAAAGGAGCGTTTGAAAAGGAAGTAAGAGAAAACTGGGAATGAGGTTTTGCGGTGGCCTTTCTGGCTTCGCCGTCGATGGAAATCGATTCCATCGGTTTTGTCATCGTCATGATGTGCCGATAGCAACCAGTTCAACGTTCAAAGTCGAGCTCAAAGCGACTTCTCGTGTTTAAAGGTATTTTGAAACTTGTGAACGTGCTACCATGCACAATCATGGACGGTTTCACTTCCCTAAGTTTTTATTTATTTATTTCCAGAGCTCCATTATATGAGTCCATCCAGTAACTTTAGTTTCAGTGGTAATCCTGGGCAAATGTCACCAGAATCGTTTGGGTCGAAAAGAAGGAATCCCCATGCCGTTGAATCGAATGGTAAATAGTGTGACTAGTTCCACGAAATCACGATAGAAAAACTCCCTCCCTTCTTGGGGCTTTTTCTGGGAGTTCGTAACCGAAGCAGCCCTTCCCACCCTCTCCCCCCTCTCCCCTCCGCTCTTCGCCGGTATCACCTGTTTACCTCGGTATCGAGCCACAGTATATCTACCGAGGAATTAAGCGCATACAGCAACGCATTACTGCAGGAAATATATTGCAGCAAACACGCAGGATTTTACTGTCGTAGGGAAAACTGGAGGCTCCCTATCTTCTTTGACGAAGGGTTTGGTTCAACCCTTTTCACACGGACTCAAATTGACTACTATGGCCGATATCAAGGAGGCTGTCTTTAGACAAACGACGGCGCAAACAATCGTGGCCGAACGATTCGAACGGATCGAAAACCATCAGTCGCAGGATTTCTACAGCCGTTAGATGAAGTTGCTTGAAGATTTTAGGGCCGATGCATCGTCCGGCCGTGTCGAGGGATGGAATGTGAATACAGAACATCTAGGGCAGGGAGAGGGAACCTTTGGCTCGTGAGCCAAATTTGGCCAACGAACCGAAAAGTTTTGCTCATCGAGTCATGGCTGAAAATCTTGGTGTCTGTTGTCAACTTCTGGAAAAACTATGTTCTGAAAATCTTTCGCTCACAAGCACTTACCTCAATCTTAATATGGCTCACATGGCCAAAAAGGTTCCCGACACCTGATCTAGGGGGTCCCTAACATTCTTGAGTTATGGGGTTATGAGTTATGAGTTACCCTTAACGGTTGGGAGAGCGACATGAGTACGGGCCGACATTTCCACGGACATCTGCGCCACAGTCAACCGAGTTGGCACGAATTCAGTGTCCGTTCTGGAAGCTTTAAATTCAGCCAACATTTTTGTGTCTATCAAATTATCCGCGGAACAAAAGAATGTCAGAGGTAAAATAGAGACCCTTCTCTTAAAACAGATGGGCCGTTGGGTACGGTCGTCGTAAATAATTCAAAGAAAACGCCTTATGTTCTTTGGGGGAACATTTAAAATGAATTTGTATCGCTCGATTCTCACACGCAAAAACATGAGTTATTGATACCTTCACTCCCATTTTTTTTCTAAAAGGATAAGAGATCAATCGCTATGCATTTTGCAGCGAATACCTTGGTTCATCGTGTCGCACTTTCCCCCGCTTCATCATTAACCACACCATTCATTCGCTATGCTATTTGTTTTTGAGGAATGTGTTGAAGTTGGATTTGTTTCATTTTTCATAACATTTCAGTGAAGATGATCAAATTACATGACATCAATATCACTAAATGTTGCCAAAGCGAATATTTCTTTAATCTGACGTGAACATAAAGGGGATAGCACTTTTCAGTCTTCGCCAATTCTGGGGGTCTCATTTCCGGGTGGCTTTTTTTCTCGGTGGCTATTTTTTTTTAATAACCCCTCTATTTCCACCTCTGGCATTCTTTCGTGCCGCCAATAATTACCATTTGATAGGCACAAAAATATTGTCTGAAGTTAACCCTTTTAGTGCCACGCAGCCGATTCGTAGACTGAAAACGACGATATATCGTTCCCCAGGAACTAAAAGGGCTAAAACCTTCAAAACGGACACTGAAAATGTGGCTCACGATATGTCCGTGAACATGTCGGCCCGTACTCACATCGCTCTCCCAACCATTAAGGGACCCCTACCTCAAGGAAGTTAGGGACCCCCTAGATCAGGGATTCTTAACTTTTTGCACCTACGGACCCCCCCCCCCCGGTTATCAGAAACTTTGGAACACCTAGATTTGTAATTATAAAATGATATTTTTTGGGAGCTACCTTCAATAATATATTTAATTTTCCATGAACCCTCCACGGACCCCCTGGACCTACCCCACGGACCCCACGTTAAGAACCCCTGCCCTAGATGTACCGTATTCCCATTCCTCTCCTCGCTAAAGTAAACCTTAAACCCAACTCTAGTAGAAGATAGGGGAGCTTCCAGTTTTCTCTGCTACAATAGATGCCTGCGTGTTTGCTGCATTATATCTCCTGCACCACCTAATCAGTAGATTCTTATCCTGGCATTTCATTTCTTACGAGTGTGTGTCTAAAGCTGTTTCGACTAGTCTTTTCTAGAATGACGCTTTCCTGAGATTAAGGTAATTAATTATCAAGTAGTCATTCTTCACAGGGTAGCCTGGGTCAACTGTCAAACCTGTTAATTCTGGGATTAGTGGCTATCTGAGAAAAGGAACCTAGCTGTTCCCGACTAAATGTGATTTTCCAGGATTCTAGCCGTTTGGATACATTCTCTCACAGACGCTCCTATAGGCAAAACCATGGTGAAATTGAATATGATTGAGTATGAATGACATGACATGCTTTTTGGAGCGATATACTCTTTGGAGTTGATATACTTTGGAGCGAACTTGGAGTTCTTGGCAGTCTGCTCTGTGAGAATCTAGATGAAGAGGATGATCAAAAAACGTGATGCGTTAGAAGCAGCTGCCTTTCAGTATTTATTGCGAAGAAGGAAATAGGATCGACTAGCAATTACTGCGCTCTTGAGGTATTCTCCTAGATATCGGCCGCGACAGATTTGGAAGAAAGAGCGTGGTGTAAGAATTGTAAGAAATTGCTCGGAAAGGAGTTGGACGCGCGTATCCCAGAATACACGTTTCAACTGGAACCAAGACCTGGGACAGTCCCAGAGCCACTCAGGGAATGACCGGGTTGCCCGGAGGCCCTTCTCACAGCAGGAGGGAGGTGAAAGCCTCTGTTTCGACTTATCCCGGGAGATGACTATCCCAAGACCATACGGCATGCTGGTCGTTGGTGGTCTGCATAAGGCCAGTGCTCTACACGCTGTGCTGTATTATCTGGTGTTCGTTTCTTGTTGGTCTACGCATATCACTTTGACATAACCCTAAAAAGTACTGACACGAAGAACCTGACGAACTTGCTAATGCATAATGATACAACTCCAATTTACAATTAAGTACTCAGCGAATGTCTCTCAATAGGCTTAGAAAAGTAATGGTGCCTTGGTTCACTGAGTACCAGCAAATTTCCTGCAGATATTGGGAAAGCATGTCCGGTTTGATGCCATGCATTTTCCTCATTTTTAACACCACCACAGGCATGCAATAGTTTGAGGATTGGTACCTGTGACGAGATCGACAAAGTTTGTCTGGTAGTTCACAGTTTGGTGCTGATATTCAGGTTCAAAATGGCGTACTCAGCCTACTTCTCAGACACAATGTTCCCTATACAACCTCATTCTGAGTGACTGGGAGCAAATTTTTCCGATCAAGACGTAATATTCTTCATGAGGAAGGAGAATAGGTCCGAGCTCTCAAACTTCATCGGTTCAAGTCATTTCCCTGATGACATCTCCATCTCTGACACTGAGGTTAAAGAGATTAACCCTTTCCCTTACCCTGTTCCCGAGTCCCGTCCAAAAGGTTTCCCAGAGACAAAGACCTACAGGAATGCATAGCCGAATAATGTAACTAAGACTAAAAAATAAAGTTGGACTTGGCAGGAATTCCATTAAGTCGAGTTCTGCAAATTTCGCAATCAACTTCAGATTTCCTTCTTTCTCGAAAGGAAGGAAAATATACTTCGTTCTCTAGCTCTTCTATTCGATGAATTAAAAAGGAAAGAGCCATTTCATAGGGCCAAGGGTCAGTATTCTAAAGGTCCCCGCGTTTAGCGACAACATTGAAAATGGATGTTTGGATACTGACTGGAGGTGACACGCCGTTGTGTCGGGTGAATCCATCTCTTCCTTTCTCATGAATAGACTGGAAGAACGTAGACGAGGTAAGAAGAAGGCAGTGTGCAGGGAGGAGTCATTGCATATGAATGTGCACCACGTTTTCATGCTCGTGAACTTGGCTTCAGTCTTCCATTTTTAATGTGAACATGATTATTTGAAGTCGGGTTAGAAATTCCGTGCCACGTAAATATTCTACACACTCGTGTCAGGGAGTGTGGTCCAAGTAATTTGTTTAAAGGGACCGGTCTGGGGCGTCTCTGATCTATAGCATGGGCTTCCGACGTTTTCGAGGGTCACTCTCTAAGTTTCGGGATGCGGACTCCTCATGCCTCCTCTCAGGCTGAGAATTTTTCTCCAAGTTAGGACGATCAATATAAGCCTATGCAAAAAACCTTCAGAATTCATCGTTGCCTTGAACCGGTTTTAGGGTTTTACATACTTCTCGTGTTCAGGGATTCTTTGAATACAAGATTAATTTGTCACGTGAACATATCCGAGCGATGATTTTCTATTACTTCAAAAGGGGACTCGGCCCAAAGGAGAGTCTAGAACGCCTGCAACAGGCCTTTAGAGAGGAAACACCATCATATTGCCCTGCATGAAAGAATTAGTGTAATTTTACAATGCTTTTTCCGAGTCATACGGCTGCATTATTTCTTGTGGGTCGCATGAACTCGGGTAGAGAATTCGATGGGTCTTTATAGAAAAAAAGATGAATACCTTTATAGAAAAAGTTGAGAACCGCTGGAGTAGAGATGAACTAGAGGCTATTCTCCGAGTAGCTTGGGGGGGGGGGGGGGAATTTCAAATATCACAGAGACGTCTGGTGGCTTGTTAACTCTTCCATGAGGCGTGCTTAGTGACAGCCGAATCGGGAATCGACTCGTTCGGGGATTCGACCCAAATGGAGTCCCTCAAAGTCATACGCGCGTCTCGTTGAGTCCGCTGCTCGACCATGGAGGAGTTAATGATGTGCGATCGCCAGGTGGAGGATCGACAGTGACATCTATATTGCGACCCTGTCAATGAATAGGATTCAATTGGAGTGTCGCTTCTAGTTACACTCTCTATGATTTTAAAAGTGTACTCAAGTTCTTAAGGCATAGCCCTGTAGGCCCAAAAAGGCAGCAGGCCATAGGGACTTGGATATACTTTTAGAAGATCCACCCTGTGGATTCGAGACAGCTCCAGTTGAATTCCTCCAACAAAGCGTTCCAAGGTTCCCGCAATGGCCCGAAAAGCAACTGTCATTTCGTCTGGGAATGGTAACCTCAATCCCTCATTTCAGACTCGGTGAAAATTTCTCGAGCGAAGGTCTCGTACGACTTCGTTGAACCCGGAAAGAGGCTCTCAATTTCAAACGTTTTTTTTCGCATTTTAGCCGTTCCAAATATCTCGATGTCCTCAGGCGAACCATAATGCAGTTTCAGACTCGGTACTGAATAGCGAGATTCCGAAATGCTGGAATTGATAGCGAATACGTAATTTCTCCGGCGATGGCATTTTCTCCTTTCCCCTGCCACTCTCGGAAGGAATGTTTATTTTTACATTTTTATCTGCCACTCCTTTAGATACTATGGGGAAACGGCAGATATTGCGTTCGGTCTGTCGGTCGAGAACACTTGCTATTGAGGAATTTGCGAAATTAAAATGTCTAAATGAGGAATAAATGACCCGATACTTTTCTTCGCTCTCCTTCGATATGCAATGAGAAATTGGTGAATTTTGCAGAAGAAATTTAAAAAATGGAGTGGATCGATTGATATCCTAGAAAGAAAATTTAAAAAGGTTCCTGCCATAATACTCCGTAATTATTTCCACACTGAGTTTTGGGGGAAAAGGGAAACAGTTCATGTATGATGATCATACATATGCACCGTTTCAAAGATCCGGTTATCGAGCCTATCGGCGATAAGGAAACGAATAATACTAGCTGGTCCAAAAGAAACGCCCCGAAGTTTACAGGTTTGCAGACTGAATATCGTATAAGATATCGACAGAAAATTTACATGGTTTCAAATCCAGTATTTGCAGGTGATGTCGAAAATTTTCAATGAAATTGGTTGTTAATTACCAGAGTAACCGATTTTCTTTCGTACGAAGTCAAAAGAGTGATTGTGCAAAGAAGCGCGACTGATCTCAATTAAAGATATCTTTGACCGGTGCTCCATTCTGGTCCACGGCTGCTCTCAGATGCTGTTTCCATTGGTAGATTCACTTATTTATTTTGTTGTCGTGTACAAGAAGCCACGCTCCCTCAACTCCAGCCATCAGTTCATAAATGTACGTAAGATATAACGTCCAGCAATAACTGGCTCCTTCAATTCGTCGAGGGGGTTCAACTCTGATGAATTGGATGCTGAATGGATGGCGAATTAAAGCTCCTTCACATCGTGCCAAACGTGTGCATGAGTATTTGAAGAATAACACTTCCGACTTCAATCGAGAAATCCAGTGGTCTCCCAATTCTGCAGAGCTAAACCTCCTCGACTACAGCACATGGAACGAATTGAATGAGCCAGTTTATGCTGGACGCAGCATCTTTTACATCACTCGATGAATTGAAGGCTCAAATCGAGGAAGTGCGGACTCTAGCCAAATCACAACACAATAAGGAAGTCAATCAACGAATGGAACCAGCATCTGCGAGCAGTCGTAGACCAGGATGCAAACATCTTTAATTGAGGTCAGTCGCATTTCTTTGCACATTCGCTCTTTGGACTTCGCGCGGGAGAAAATCTGATGCTCTGGTAGTCGACAACTATTCAATAATTCGATTTAATTTTTGCGACATTACTTGAAAATATTGAATGTGAAACCATGTCAATTTCCTGTCGATAACTCTATGGTATTCCGTCTGCACGCATAAACGTTAGTACTTTTTTTCATAGGTCACCCTGTGTTTAATAGCTATGGTATAATGCGAACTGGTTTCATATAAATCGATGCAGTAATTTTCATACATTATTGGAGTCGTTGAAATCTTTGTGCACACGTCGTGGCATTTTTTCACCGTCACCATTCTTCACAGTTCAAGGAAGAATATACACTTCCAGTACTTGCAATAACATATTGAATCTTCTTTAAATTTGTGCGTTCCCTCGTACCCGAATTCCAATATTCAGTTGTGCGTATAATTTGACTGACAGAATTTTCTCCACTAAGTATTACAAAATCGACCTTTGACCTTCGACCTTGAAGTTCGCAAGGCAATAGCAATGTGGAAAGCCTTATTTTCTCATATCACTTCCTCCATTAGGTCAAAAAGTTTGGAAACGCTCGAAAAATAAGTAAGCTCTATTTTCTCCACACTGAAGTCGTTCCCGACTGAAACCTTTATTAAAGTATCTCAACCTCTCCTGAAAAGGTCATTAAAATCGCATTGCTAATAATGAAGGGTTTCGACACTTGTCATCCTGTGCACTTGAGTGCACGGATTCATTCACAAATTGGAAGGATACAGCGCAGCATATACTAAAAGTTCAGGTAAACAGAAGTTAAGTAGAACGAAGAGGTGGTACTACAAAGAACAGAAATTGGAAGTTGCTCCTGAGTATATGTACCTGTATCTTTTCTGGAACTGGCTCATGGGGTAAAATGGGAGAATCTATGCATAATGAAGGTAAATAGTTATGGATACAACTATTATCCCTCCAGAAGAATCTGCGGCTGAGTAGGCAAGTGGCTCATGCAATGAAGCTGCTAGACATGCTGGTACTCCCTGGAATACTTTATGAAGCCGAAATATGGAGACCCAGCAAAATGAAAATGAAGTTGATCGAGGCTATATATATCAAGCTTTTGAGAGGGATTATAGCTTTTCCTAACAGTGTAAGCTCAGTTGCTGTAAAATGGGAGCTAGGGAGGATATCACTGAAAGCATATATGGACCAACAAAGGATGAGGGTTTGGGAGCGATTATGGGAAAAAGATGATAAATTCTTAATAAGGGCTGCTCTCCAGGTACAGCAAAAATGGGCACTGCAAGGAAAAAACAGCTGGGGACTGTATATGCTGAACATATTGAACGAGATTGGACTGTCATTTGCATGGAGGTATGGTCCAGGGGGATCATGGCTTTGCTGACAGCAAAGAGGATAGTAGATATTGAATTTCAAAAACAGTACGAAATAATGTAGCAGCAGAGAACATTGAGTCTGTACGGAGAAGTAAAAGAAATTCTTGGCATGGCAGAACACTTGGGGAAAGTCTCAGAAACGGATAGAAGAACCTTAACTGAATTTCGACTAGGCGTATACAAATGGAGAACGAGAAATTGGGAATGTAAATGTCCTTATTATTGGAAAGCGGAATATGACTACTATGTAATAAGTGCGAAGTATATGAGGACAAGAAAAAACTACCCGAGAAAGTATTTTTGGAAATCCCCAAGTAAATATAAGTTGAAGCAACTGTTAGCTAAGGATAATAGTTTACAGATATGGTGACTCACTGGCTAAATGTATCCGAGTAATACTAGAAAAAAAAAGAGAAAATCACCCTATGCTAATAGCAAATACAGGTCATTTCTGAAGGGAAAAATAAAAATAAAATGAAGAACAAGAAAGAGATAATACTGTATATCTACAGAAAATGGGCCAATATGAGTTTTAAGCAGAGTCAATAAAAGATGACGTAGAGATGTGAAATTATGGTATTATAGCATTTGTTGAATTACCTGAATAAACTGATTGATTACTAAAAGTTCCAGGATGAAATGGTGACGGGACACTGCGAGCTGATTTTTTGCAAGAAAGGATTAGCATCTGGGTCGTCACGCGGCCAACAAGACACCGCTTTGCTACAGACTTTATTTGAGTACTTAATGATCTCAAGTGTCCAAAAATCAATGTTTGACTCAATTTTCTCTTCGGCAAAACTAGTTGGGAATCTTGATTCCAGACGGGGTGAATGCCATAGGAGCAGCCTGAAGGGTATGTGGATGTCCGAGCTAAACATGGGCAGCGAATACTGAAGTACCGAAGTAGAGTACCGCAGTGAATACGTCAGGAAGTGATCGATTGTCGCCCCGTAGTTGACGCCCAGAAAGGGTTTGGCTCGACCGCGTGCTATCAGCACCGTCCTTCCTTCGACTCTGGGGACTCGTACCGATTCTGGAAGAAAAGTTTCGTTCATCCAAAAATGGAGTCCAGTGCAACGTCAGCCGCTGCTTCTTTCTTCAATGGATTCAAAGACCTGTCCTCGCGATGGGTTTCGCAGCCGCCGATCAAGCCAAAGATAATCAACTATCGATGTATGGAGTCCACCTTAGAGGTTTAGGTAAAAATTCCTGTCCACGCATTTCTACGGAAGATTTTCGGCCTACGTCAGGAGCATCCTTAGCGTGGAGACAAAAAGTAAAAAAAAAATGTCATTTCTCACAGAGAATGCTACGTCTACATGGAGAATGTAAGTAAGAGAACATCAAGGCTTTCCACATTGATTATAACGTCAGCACGAAACCCTCCAACGGAGGCAAATCTACAAAGCCCTACTTTTGACGTCGCAATCGTCGAGCGAATCGATGAAGTGGAAGGCGATCCCCAGGTCATGAAGACGGCCGTCTGGATCCAGAGGGAGAAGTGCAGGTCCCAGTTGGGTCCAGTTCGTCTACGAGCTGTTCGGGGCGAGTCCCGAGTTCGATCCCACAATTTCTGAATCTTCATTTGCCTTTGAAGAACATCCTTTCGCTGTAAATTAAAAAAATGTTACAAGTAAGGTTCTCGATGCAATCCCAAGGATAGTTCCTAAGAAACGTAGGGAGAGGAAGAAAGGGGAGGGCAAGGAACTCTTTCAGAAGTGTCAAAATAATAAGGTCTGAATGGATCATTTAGGTATATAAAGGGGTCTTTAAGCTGAGGACCTCTTTTTCTTCCATAGGAAGTCGTGTATCCTTTAAAAACCTTCAGCATTTCGGTCCCGTTCCGCCTACTTAGCATTGAATTGCCCGGATGTTCGGTCCCAAACTCCTCTAACAGGAGCAGAAATGGGCTCCATTTGTTCAAGTTTCCCTTAGATTTGAAAAATACGCGATCCGCGGGCATAGAGTTTTAGATGGGAAAGTCCTGGCCATTGTGGCCATGGATTGAACTGAGCTTTGAAATCCTCTTTTTGTTCCGGTCTAGGCCTTGTTGATTTTGTTCATTGCAATTTTTCTAAAATGTATTTTATTGGTGAAAGTGGAATATAAAATTTGAATTCATGGATTGGATAGTATCTGTATCTGTAGTGTAGCCTTATAATTTGCCAAATGTTTTCTTGCTTGGTGCTTGTTACTATTGTGATTTGATTTGAAGAATTTCTTCAATGTCACTGTGATAACTGATCTTGTGATCACGTTGAAAGATGAAAAAATAAAGCATTGATGCTATTGACCATGAAATATTTCTGAGGAAGGTGAAAACTATGGAGTAAGGGGAAATGCACTTGAAAAGTTTGTAAATACCTGAAGAACAGGCAACATAATTACCATCAGTCCTTGCAAAGTGATCCATTAACAACTGAGTGTGGGGCACCTTAGGGTTCAGTTTAGTTTCAGGAATAGAAAGAAGAAATGTGCTACAGGAATGTATTGCATCATTTAGATCTCTCATCAGAGTGTAGCATATCCATTTCACTCCTCTCATCACTTTCACTCACTCATCAGAAAGCATGATGGTCCTATTTATATCCTACCAAGAAGGTGAAAATCAATGCTATTAGAAATTGGAATCTCAAATTGGAAATTGGAATTGGAAACAAGGTGCAATTTCAGATTGTTAGCAGTTTAATTCTAGATATCTCCGCTTCTCTCATGAAGGGGACGGGGAAAAAAGATTTGTTAACTCATTAGGATTCGGAAGACTTCCTATGACGATTCCTGATAAGAGTACATCTCCTCTCTCTGTCGCCCTTGCATCCTCAAATAAAACGACAAATCCTCAAATAAAGTGAAGTTCTCGACTACGGAGAGAAGCGAATTCCTCCGTATGGAGAAACGCGAGGAAAAGATGCGGATGGCCATTTCGTGCGACCGAAATCGACTGTCGACGGGGAACGTGCAATGCAAATGTAGCTACATTTTTCGAAATACAAACCTTCCTCGATTCATCGCTGTTCTCGTACTTTCCGAGACGAAGCGATAAAATGAGAGCCGGAGACGAAGAATAACTTCCCGCATGACTTCCGCGACACGGATCCACATACCTGGTCGGCAGGTACTCGCGAACGAGTCGGTCGAAGGACGAATACACACAGAATCGCATACCCCGCAACCCATCCCGAGAGGGGGAGGGAACAGTCAGCTGAGTGTGCATGGAATGTGGGGGGGGGGGGGGGGGGGGGTACGTAGAATGGAAGAGGACGGAATGGAAGAGGACGTTCCTTTCTTCGGTCGAGGACTCTCTGGTTCTCCCATTCCTCAGAGCATTATTTCAATGTGGCGTCTAGGAAGTGGAGGAGACTACGTTCGCAGTACGGTTTTACCTCGCATTATTTATTATGGGATTTGGGTATTGAAAGAAAAAGAGGTCACAGGTCACACGATCATGCAATTCGGCTCGGGAAAAGGCTCTTCGTGCCATCACGCATTCATTCGGGAGATATCAGCCGGGGCAAGGGATTTTTTTTTTCACGACCACCTAATTTCAAGAAGAGGAACGTGATGGCGCCATCGATGACGTCATGCAACTTTGCCATCCGTCATTAACCATTTGTGATGAAACTCGCGAACTTCATACATGATGACGGGGGCAAAATTTATTTAATGAGTCATTTCGTCAATCTCAGTCAATTCTCTCCGTTTAAAAATGGCGACGGAAAGGCGCACTTGCGGACATACACACAGGCCCAAGCATCAGAGGCTTCATATGCACGCAGCTCCATTACGTTCTTAATATATAGGAACTAGCGGCCTGCGGCCGCTAAGCTGGCCGTCTAATAGGTGAAAATTTGATTTGTCTATTGTAAGCATAACGTCTCCTTGACAATCCTCTGTTCATCGCATTACCCATTCGGAAGTGAACCGCTTCATTACATTAATACACGTGAACGCCTCGGTTTAGCACGTTTTCACGAGACTCAAGACTTCGCTGATTTCGTCTTCCTAGCACATTCAATACTCTTGCATCACCGATTAGCGCATGGGCAATTAGCGTTAGCGTATGGTACAGACACCAATGATTCTGAAACCGTACGGACCATTTCCAAGAACTTGTACGACGCCACAGGGGGGAAGTTAGTGCACGTGCGGCACAATGCTATCGACTGATTCCTAAAAATGCCTCGCCGCCACATTAGCACCAGTGAGCAACACTTTCGGAGCCTCAGGGTAAAGTGTGAGTTGCAGTAGGAGCATTTTTCCGTTGCGCCAGCAATGTGAAATAGATGCCCCCTCCCTACATCAAAATGGACAGCCTGACAGTGCTCGCTGCGGCAAACGGCTGTAGTGATGGAGAGGCATAAAATCCTGAGTTCCGTGGTGTAATGGTATGGTAGCACATCTGACCGGCAAGCAGGAGGTCCGGGTTCAATTCCCCCCCCCCGGCTTTCGACACCTGAGTGCTGCGTTCCTTGCATCAACTTGCTCAGCAGGCTGCACGGCTCTCCTATTCCGGAGCTTAGTATTCGCTGCCTCTTGCAGTTCAGCTGTCTGAGCGGCCCTAAGCTCCCTACGTACATGTGCTTGCTGTTAATCACTCATTCTAGCCATTACGGCTAGCACCGATTTAGGCACTTCGCACCGCAACTGCAGTGGCAAACGTTGTTTCCGCGCCTGTACCAACCGTTTTTTACCAGCAACAACTGCCTCATCGCCGTTCTGTAGGACCTCCTTCAACATTTCTTCTTCGCGTTCAACCTCACCTCACAAAAATCGCCACCATTTTGATGGGAGGAGCGGCCCCCGTTGTGCGACGTATGAAACAAAGAACTTACGTTATTATTTTGATTTCATCAATCGCGAGAACTCAAATAAATCGGCCATGACATGAAACGCAAATAGAAAACTATTGCATGGAAGCGATGGCCCGAATCGCCACGCCTGACCTAACGAAACAAAATACATACAGAAAAAAAAATACTTCAGCAAAGAATGTATTGAAATGGAGAACTTGCAGTCGATCAGTAAAAACGTGACACGCATTCAGTTAGCTGTGTCAATCAAAGGGTGCTACTAAGTATGAAGCCTATGGAAATAACATGGATGAGCCACAGCTCAGATTGATATAGCCCGATGGACCTGGTGCTAAAAACGTTGGATGGCCAAGCCTTTGGCCAAGAATAGCATAGCCTCATGGACCTGGCGCTTTGAGGGGTGGATGGCCTAGCCTATGGCCTAAAATGATTAGTCTCGTAGGCCTCGCGCGTTGGGGTGACAACCACCACCGCAACTTTAGTATTAGATATTTACAATAATCCCAAAGTATTTTATTTTCCATTTTGCCTTTATTCTATGCACTTTTATGTTCGTCACTTTACATTTGGAAGCAATACGATTCGAGACTTTCATCTAAAATGAATTGGATACCCAATTTACAACGCATTCTGGATCATCACTCGCTACTGGCACGTAAAAATAGGCGTTGGTTGCTCCTATTCTCCTTCATTAAAGGTCATGCTTCGTAGCATGGCCTTTTAGGGACGCAGAATCTCTCCAGCGAGTCTCATGCTTCATCTCCCCAGAGGTTGCATAGAAAAGGGAATATTATTGGGTTTTTTATGTAAAAATCCGGTATTATTTCCCCCTCCCACCTGGGTGGCCTTCGGAAGAGATAACACGACAAATGGAGAGATATGTGGTATTCCCGTAGAAATCCTTTCCTCGTATCTCAACGAAAAATTCATGAGGGTATTTATTTGGGCTAGTCGTGTGGGCTAGATATCCATCATCTACTACTGCTGGATGTCGACTCGGAGTCGTGCTTCTGTTTTTCCACGCATTTTCTGCTGGGTTTATGCGATCGGGCGAGTTCGAAGATGGCGCTCGACACGCATTTGGAACCGGTTTATTCCCAGACGTCCGAGTTGAGATGGCGATAAAAACTCCAGGTGAGCGGAAAATAAGTCGTATCCGCCGAAGTGGTTCGTGGAACGGGTCGAAAAATCGGTTGCGAGTCGGAGGACACGAAGCCCCGATGTACTTCGCAGGATACCGAAAGGTCACGGACGAATGCCTTCTGGTTTATTCATTGGTTTCCGCATCCAAGAACTGGACACGTTTTTCCGATTGTGATCGTGAAAAACATGCGGATCCTGCGCGGGGGATTCATCTTAGGCATGTGCCTCGGTGCCTCGCATGTCACTCCACCAATATTTTTCCTAGATAAAATCCTGTGGATTGCAAGTATTTGTCCCTCACGATCGTGCCTTGTGAGTCATCTATATCGCACAAACCAAAAGTGCGTATCACTCCGTCAGATCGCTTTGGCGGTCCTCGATCTTCAACCATTTCCAGTGCAAAAAAAAGAAAGGAGATTTGAAGAAGAACCAACTGATTTGCCCCGAAATGGCTTTTCGTATCCGAAAGCGAAATACGATTTACATTTCTACGAGAGGAGGAATTGGCAAAAAGTATTTCCCTTTCCTTAATTCTGCCATCATCTTGATTAGATAGACTTTGGGAAATGAATTCCACTTTCAGAGTCTGTGAACGTTAATACCAATTCGGAAGACATGCGACCCTCAAAGACGAAAGCCCGTTTCAAAAACTAATGAACACCTTCACCAAGGGATTTATAAATCGTCATCTCCATTCACTCATCAGTCGTCGATTTCTTTGCAGCCGAGATCTGCATCGCTTCCTCGTAACTTGGGGGCAGGTCGGACTTGATTATTCTCGGTAACTCGAAGTCGAGCCGAGTACCGTTCCTGTTGAATTCTTGTTGGTGCTGCACCCTCGACGAAATGGAGGGAATTTCTGGCCTCCCAGGATACGTCCGATGCGTCTGAGTCCAGGATGCACGACTTAGGTGATGAAGGACGACCGGGGAGTCGGTGAGGACGATCTCCACCATGTCGGGTAAATGCTGGACTTTCGAGAAGCTGGTTTTGAGGAAGAAGGGCGGGATTCCCTGTTCCGGCTCTGGAGAGGGCGTCTTCAAGTACCAGGATTTCCCCAGGACCATGTCCATGGCGTCACGGTGCACGTGGCATTTCACCCCTTTTCCCCATTCTCCAAGGACTGTCGCATCCTGGGGCATCGCCACATACCAGGTTCGATTCGGAGTTAGATTCATCCCCCCTTTTAGGAATAGGTATGGGACTTTCGGGAGCATGTACAGATCCGGATCCACTCCAGCTGCACGGCACTAAAAAAAAAAAAAATAGGATGAGCATGGAAAGGAAATCAAACTTGATCAAAAAAAGCACAGCCGAAATACCCTATTTACGACTTGTAGTCGTACTTTCTTGGTTAGTTTTGAATTTCACTCATTGCCCTAGTAAAATTATAGGAAAGAGATTTGGTGTCTTCCATTTAGCGAAAGACCGGTCTTTCAGATCAAGATCTTCTTTGGAAAAAATATAAATTTTCAAATAAACCACGGAAGTAAGACTTATTGTCTAACTCTGTGAGTTTATGAGTATGTCTTATATGAATATGAATATGCGATGAACAATTAGGAACGATTGCAAAAAGCGATTTCTTCTTTTACATTATTGATTTTCTGCACGATATTCGGCAGAATTACAATCAAATGCGGTCACGATAATTTCAATTTCGACAATTGTCTTTTTTTTATTTCGTCAGGCCGACTCATGAAGGCGTGGCCAGTTCTCCATGCAAGCCATCCTGAAAGGCTCAAAATTATGTGCATCGACATCGATGAATGCCAGAGGATTAGCACATGGATGACCTGGTCTATAGACTAACTAGTACCGCAGAAACGGTCGAAGTCACATTTGAAATGGTATGTTCCCAAAATCGTTGGGAAAACCTGTTTTCAAATATTATTCATATTATGTCTTCTACCACGTCCCTTTAGAAAACAGTAAACCAAAGTACGAAAACAAAGTAGTTGACGATAACCTTTATGACATTGGCTTCACTTTGATCGCGGCCCAGAATTTGGATAGATGAAAGGGAAGAGAATAAGCCTTATTAACCGAAGAAGATGAAATTCTTGTTTCAAGTTCAGTTTTTTGGGGGGCAAAGGATATACTTTAAAGCCCTCAAAAAGCAGTTATAATTTAGCGCATCACATTCAAAATTATAACTATAGAGACCCTTATTATACTATGCAATTTCCGAAAGTTCCGTTTCATGTGTTTACAATATGCAGACATAAAAGTTAGTCTTATTAATATGTTCTTCCACAGAAAATAATATGACAGCATACCATGCGAAACTCACCCGAGGTTCCCGGTATTGCTTGTCAAAACAGTATATTAGTACAGGGACCTTGAGAATCAAGATCGGCCCGAGGACAGCAACGACCAGGAGTACGAACTCCTCGACGGGCAGCATCATGATGAAGCAGGTAACCATGCCGACGAGACCAAAGAGCCAGAAGCCCAGAAGGACAATGGAACAGGTCTTGCTCTTCCAGTGATATCTCTTCCATGCCTCGTAGTCCTCAGCCTCCATCCTCCAGGTTTCGAATCACCTGGTCGTGGTACCCTCCTTGTCCTTCTGTCGCACAAAACCTTGTAGAATTCGTTGATCCTTGGGGATAATATAGATTAAAGGAGAATCTCCGATAGGAATTCCGTGCCGAATCAAGGACTATAATGCGATCGATCGCCTCCCTTTGCCAGAAGTCACGTTTCCCAGGTTTTTGGACAGGTTTTTGGACAAAGTAATCCTCGCAGAGTCTTGTATGGACGATAATCAACTTCTTGTGCCACCTTCACTATTAATAGTTTCCTGTACGGTTGCAGGAAATACAGTTCTTCGATTCAAGTTAACGAAGCAAATATTGTTCACATCGACATCTGAGAGGTGTTGTCACTGTAGTTCGTCAGAAATCCCAACTCTGCCTCGCGGACAACTGGATCACTCAGGGAACTCGACAATCCTGTTTTGCCGGTGAGTGATTATTATTGCGGTTGAACTAATGCCTCAATGCCTCGCCTTTTCCAACGGATGGAGGAAGTCAAGTGAATCGCTTGCGACAGAGACTGATATCATTTTTGTGCCTCCTTTTCAAATAAAAATGAGATCACGAATAAATCCATCCAGTCTGTCAGTCTCACGCATCAGCAGAAAGAATTTGTGATCAATCTGATCACAAATAAATGTCACATGCAGATAGAGATTGAGTTAGATTCAAATGCATGTCAAGGACTTTTTAAGAACTTTTGACCTCTGAAAAGATGTTTACCCCAATATTGTTATTCAAATTTTAAGTGTATCACTTGCGGAGAATAAGCTATCGGGCAACACCTAGAAATTCTTCTTAGGAAGAAATGTTTCACAGATGACACCGAAACTCGTTTGAGAAGTATAACAAGGTTACATTCACAGATACACCACATTTCATATTTAGGCCTTCACTACTTCTTACACCACATCTTATCAATACCACTTTTCGTTAATGTTCTAATAAAATGTTTAAATATGAAGTAGTAAGAGTGTGCGAATTTCGAAGTGATTCACGAAGCGATGTTGGTCCTGAGAATTACTTCATCCCCACTGAGACCCGAGCTAAGAGACATTTGGGATGTGTGCGTGAAGAGTGTAGCCGATTGACGCCTTGTGAGGGAGATGAAGCCCAAGAAGAATAGAAGGAGCTGCCCCTGTTCGCTGCAGTGACTTGGACTCTCCCTTGAAAAAGTCGAAGTGTGAGTGTGATGAAGGTCAGGGTTTCGAGGATGATTTTCTCGTAAGGACTGAAGGAGTTGGCTTTGACGAGTAATCAAAGGAGGATGAAGTAGGTCTGCGTCTCCAAGGAGGAGAAGGACCAGGCTCTAACTCAACAAGATTTCTTATCTGATTGGAAAGAAAGTTCTCGGAATTTCTTGAACAATTATTACAACCCAGTTTATTTAAAAGCAAAATCATCTCAATCATGAATGTAATCACCATTGGCCTCTATCACTTCACGCCAACGTTTATGCAAACTATGGATGCCATTCCAATAGAACTCTGGCGGCTGCGCTACGAAAAAGTTGGCCAAATCGGTTTTCAGGTCGTCTTGGTTGGCGTACTGCTTTCCACCCATGTGACGGTCCAGGGCAACNAGAGGTGAAAATCACTAGGGGCTAAGTCCGGGCTGTATGGCGGATGCGGAAGAACTTCAAATCCGAGATCTGTAATGGTTTCTACAGTCTGTCGAGCAGTGTGGGGATGAGCATTGCTGTGGAGAAGTACTCCTTTCTTGAGGAGACCACGACGTTTTGTTCGAACTGCAGGCTTCAGTTCATCTCGCAGCAGCTGTGAGTACGTGTCCCTGGTTACGGTAACCCCGCGAGGTTGGTAGTGACTCACAAGAACGCCATTCGTGTCCCAAAAAATGGCCAGCATCAATTTTCCGGCAGATGCAACGATCTTGCATTTCTTGAGGCGAAGAGAGGTCTTGTGCCTCCATTCCATACTGGCTCGTGTGCTCTCTGGTGTGTGGTAGTGGACCCATGTCTCATCTCCTGTCACAATTCGTGAAAGGAAAGCATCTCCTTCAGCTTCGAAACGGCTCATCAGGGAAACCGCACTGGTTTCGTGCTGGCTTTTCATCTCTTCCGTCAGTAGACGGGGGATCCATTTCGCACACACTTTATTGAATCCCAGCATCTCGTGAACGATATGGTGGGTAGAGCCATGACTTATACCCAGGTTGGCAGCGATTTCATCTAGCGTCATTCGCCGATCCTGTTTCACTTCCTCGGCGCGTGCTACGGTCTCCGACGTCACTACGCAGTGCGCTTGGCCCGGGCGCGGAGCATCCTACATAATTGTTATTCCACTTTGAAACTTCTGCACCCACTCGTAGACGTTGCTCCTTGCAATGCAGTGATCACCATACACAGCTTTGAGTCTCTGATGAATTTCATTTACCATTAATGCCTTCAGCAACAAGGAAACAGATCACAGAACGTATCTCTTCCTTGGTGCAAATCAACACCTCGGAGGCCATGTTTGAAAGAATCTCATGCTGTAAAAGAGTGCAGACAGAGAAAAAAAAGCTGTGCATGCTCCTAGGGAACATGCCGACAGAGAAAACGGCACATGAAAAAATACGGTTGCGAAGATGTTTTGGAGAAAAAAAATAATGTCCTGTTTTCAGTCGACTGACCCTCGTACATTGGCTTTTATTGGCAGAAAATGATGAAGCCATTTATCATTTATCAAATGAGGTCGTACGAAACTTATTTTTCACCCGCTTTTCCCCTTATTCAACCCTTTCCCCTGGAGGACTCCCTAACGTTACGCTTAAGCCTAACTCACGAACCTTATGTCAGGCGTAGGCTTGCCTTTCCTTGTTCCAAGCAATCCGTAATCTGGCGCCTGTTCCTCACCTCTGCTAAACTTAAATCTAAATCTAAAGTCTAGCAGTCTTAAAGGAAAAAGTCTATTCTTCACCCTGACCCTTTAGACTAAGATTTAACCTAAGATTTAGATTTAAGTTTAGCAAGGCGAGGAACGGGCTCCTGGACTTATGGGACCAATCAGGTGGATGGGTGTCTATGTCAGTGTTTCTGAGACATCCCGATAAGGCAATGAATGCAATATGGCATTTCAGTAGAGTTAGGATCTTAGGACTATAAGTATATTCAAAATGGCTAGCATAGAATTATACTTTTCAGGAGACCTAGGCCTATCTGGCTGATCCAAACTAGATGACACGAGCGATGTCATCGGGAATGAAGGTCGAAATAACGTAAGGAATTCCTAGAAGGAATTCCCATTCACCTTGTGAAGCATACTGAGAATTATTGAAGCCCCTTTCTGTATCCCATTCACAGTCCAGCACCCTCTATCAGCCACTTTCAGCCCCAAGGTTCGCATGCCACTCACCTCTAGAGGCAGATCGTGTCACCCAGTCAGGAATGGATCCATTCGATCGTACACTACTTACACTGTCTCGTTGGGACGTACCCACTGCCTATCGTGAGCCTGCAGACCTTTGACTGGGCCAGTCTCGTCGTCCAGGAGGTTCTGGGAACCGCGGATGCGATTCGGGAGAGGGGATATATCAGTACCCATCAAGTCACGCGCGTGGTATTTGGGAAAGTCGCGCGTATGGCATTTGCGCGAGTCACGCGCGTGCCACAACGGTATCAGCTGCATTCTCATCTGTTTGTCCTCCGTGCTACCCCTACCCCTTCACTTCCCAGGTGGCGCAAGTACAAGTCCATTTTTTTTCCGTCCTCGTTAAACTTTAGTCAAAGATTGAGGTCAGTAGTAAATAGGGGGGGGGGACTCATGAGGGGTATAGGAGAATGCAGGAGATGCTGCTGCAGGAGAAATAAGCAAGAATGGGGAAAGGAAATAGATCGGAAAAAATAAAAATAATAAGCGAAAGGAAAATCAACTAAAAACAAAAGGAAGAAAGGCGAGAAGCTAAGAAATCCGAAAATGAATATAGAAATGAAACCAAACCAAACAAAATAAGCTAGACTACAAACCATATGGGTGATAGCGAGGAAGGGTCGTTTTCGTGACTCGTTCGTTCAGAATCTGGATCTAGCACATACCGTGAAACTTCATAGTTATCAATTTGGGACGATTTTCTGAGCAACACTTCTCGCACAGGCCAAGAAGTGCATTCTCTTCAGAATGCAAAATTGTCCATCCAAAATGTATTGGTTTGTTACGTCAGCGCCGAAGGAGTTTACTTCGTAACTCTGAACCAGATCAGTCTGCTGGAACCAAGGCTAGGAAAAGTGAACATTGGTTATCACCTTTAAATTACACGCCTTGGATGACATGATGGCAAGTCTTGGCTCCACGCTTCGCTCAGGTTCCGGACGAAGCACGAGAAATGTGTGCATGCGATTGCACTGGAGGGGAAGGATGATCTGGGAATCCATGAGGAAGTTTGAAGTCACAGCTCTTCCAGGCCTGGGCCGAGATTCTCGAATAACCACATTTGGGGACAAATGGCGGGATTCCTTGTTTTGGCGATGGGAGATTCGTCCGTTGATTTTGTATTTGCATTTGCCCTGGCATTCCGGGGCATTGCCACGTGCAAGGCGTCGATCCAGGCATAACTGTGAGTCATGCCTGGCACACAAAATCTATTCGAGATTTCCAGATCCGGTTGTCGCAAAATTCCTGTCTCCACGAAAAGCGTTCGCTATTCAGCACGTATTGTCTGCATTTTCCCTGGAATAAGGTTGCATTGTCGGATAGTTCTCTGTTCAAAAGTCCACCCTTAGGCTCATAAACGTTACAAAAAAATTCCCGACGGGCAGATATACCTTAAAGTATGCTCAGTAAATAGTCATTGTGAATTTAGGATGGTCATGAATGAATCTGAATTTTCACTTCTTTTTCCACCATCATCTAAACCGTTCCACTTTGCCCCATACCCGGGCCAAAGTGGAGTGCGACCTGGATCATAGTGGAGTAATAAATGAAAAGTCTCAACCGTTGCATTTGAATCAATGGGCGCGGTAGCGCCCATTACCTTTCTTCAACCCCTTCCGGCGACATCATTCCTCTCTGAGAGCAACAACAGGAATGAAATTTGGCGTGCTTTTTCCTCTCTCAGCACAGAATCGCTCCAGCAAATTTGAAGCTCTATCTCCCCGGGGTTGTGGAGAACACTGAATCTCGTTTTTGGGAGATGTGAATTTCGTTCCGGAATTTTTTATTTATTTTTTATTTTTTTCACCCACCTGGGTAGCCACTCCTGGGCAGTTTTCGGAGAAATTGAACAACCAAATCAAAGACAATGACCCAGAGGTGACAAAAAGTCCCCTTTTTTGGCTTTCAGTGTACCATTTCGCCATTTAAAAAATTAAATTAGATGCCGTTAATTTAGGCTTAGCGCAATGGCTCCGGTCACGTCCTCCAGTGTTGCCGGATATCATGCCGGCGTTATGTCCGATTCATGGCTTCTTCAGCCTTAGTATCGTTGTCTGGATGTTCTCTTTTTAATTTAGGAACCATTGCTGTGCTGAATTCATGGGGTGAGCTGAAAATGAAGCGGTGTTTTGCAGTGGTCGATCGATTTGGTGGAATACGGAAATATATAAATATCTCATCGGACATCCTTAAATTACCATGATGGCTGCCAGCTCGTTTGTCATGCTTTCTAAAGGCATTTTCTTAGGAGTCGAGAAGATCCGAGGAACTCTGGATAGGCCTAATGTTAGACCTAATAGGCCCCCGACCGCACTGAAATGTCTCATGAAACGCGAAAAAGACCTACATTCGATTTAACGATACACGTTCTCTGTTAAGTGGGCCATGAGAGACGGAAAAGGCCTGCGATCGGCCTAAGGTTACACGTCCTTAACGAGGTGTCTCCAAGACGAGGGATTCATCCTTATCAGCCTAATTGGTCCGTAGGCTGAGGATTGAGTTTCTTTTGAACGAAACAAGGTAGGCCTAGGCCTGACCCGAAGACAGTCCGTCGGTTAGGCCTAGGCCTAACGTTAGTGAGTTCCGTAGAGAAGGTGGGGGGAGGGGGGTGAGGTTGGGTCGAGGTTGAAGAAAGGTAAACCATTGAAACTGGTTTTCACATTCCTACATTCCTTTTTTTTGGGGGGGGGAGGGGGGGGGAAGGTAGAAGGCCTTTTCCTGAACTTACCATCTTATCAATAGTTCTCTATGGAGGGAAAAAGTAATGCTGCCGATATGTTCAATTTATTTTTAGCGAAGTGAAAGCAAGAAGTTATCCATTGATAATTGTTTTAAGTTAAACTTTTGGAAGTTCCATGGGTCTATCGCTCCAAAGTGTGTCAATTCGCAGCAATTCTAGGCAAATTTGTCGGAACATTTTAAATTTCAGCTATTGTCCAATATTTTCAGAAAAAAATATTGGGATGTTACCTTCTGCGGACTTGAGGTCGTTTATATGCCGAGGGCCAAATCTTTGATGCCGTTATCTCTCTTTTGCAGCCATGTCGACTGTGTCTCAGCTGGCAACCGATTGTGACGCAGAAGAATTTTAATTAATGGTATATTTAAAACCATTTTATTTTCTGCAGCCAAATGCTTGGACTAGAATTTAGTTTGAGAGACATCTAATCATAGTGGAAACACTACAGCCACCAATCTTGACAGAAATCAGGAGGATCGAAATAGAAGACAGTATCGAGTTTGGCCCCCAGAGTATCCAGGTGGTCGGTGCACGCCCCTGTCTCTAGCCTTCTCAGTTCTGGACAGTGCTTCTCCAAACACCTTAACGTCACCTTCGTTACGCCCAAAGATTCCTGAAAAACGGAAAAATCGATAACCCTTTCAAAAGAACTTGGTGGATCTGGCCAGAGCGCGCAACCAACCCGGGCGGAGAATCCTTGTAGACGAGGTGTGTGGGGGAGCAGCCGGACGAGGCCCTCGTCCGACGTCTGAGGGCAGCCCGATATGTCGAGGCTTCTCAGAGACTTCACCTTGGGTAACTCACTCAAGTGGACCAGGCTCAGATTACTGATCTAAAAGGAGGTGGACGGGAGGAGCAAATGAGTACGCTATGATGTAGTCCGTACTCTCAAATCTCGGAACTAGAATAAGAACAGGATGCTCTTACGTCTGAAACAAATCGGACACCCTTTTTAATATGTATTCTTCATCACTCTCTTGCTACTGATTTAAATCAACAGGCATTGGTTGTGCCTGTTCTCGTTCATCAACTAGCCCGCATTACCAAATTCCACCTCCTTGTATTCCTTACTGAGAGCAGCTAAAGAAACAAAACTATACATGTTTCTTACCGTCTCAACACTGAATCGATCCAGGAAATTTTGAGGGAAGTGGTTCAAGAAGAGGAAAAGCCTGTGAAAAGGTATTTCTACGCTACTTAATTTGAGAAATGAACTAATCTTTTTCTGGTACTGAAAGACAAAGTGTTTGAGGTGAAATTCATTGAAAAGGTGCATGGATTCGTGTCGTACTGTATATCTTCAAGTTTCCAGAAAGAGATAGCGTTATGTTTTCTCATATAGAATATGGACATAATAGGAGCATACCAGGGGCGAAAACGAGAAATCGAGGTGAGTAAGAGCCTGGTCTCGAATCCCCAGTATAACGCTCGCGTCCGAGACGTACTTCATCCTGGTCAACGTCAGCTCCTTCAGCCCTGACAAGAGAAAGTCATCCTCGAAACCCTGACCTTCATCCCAACGGAGGTCTGAAGGTGGTCACACTCACGCTTCAGCTTCCTCAAGGGAGAGTCCAAGTCGCTGCCAGCGGATAGAAGCAGCTCCTTCGATGCTACCTGGGCCTTCATTTCCCTCACGAGGCGTCTCTCAACTACGCTCTTCACGCTCACTTCCCAAAAATCCCTTAGCTCGGGTTTCAGTGCCGATAAAGTGATTCCTGGAACCAATATAAAATCGTGAATGACTTTGAAATTCTCTCATTCTAAAGCTTTACATTAGAATGTTTTATAAGAACATTCTAGAAAAATGACATTCATAAATTATTGGAATGGGGATGTGGTGCAAAGAGTAGTGTCAGCCTGAACGGGAAACGTCACCTTTCTGTGTATGGAAACTTATTTCATTTCCCTCACGATTTTTGGGTGCTATCTGGGAAATACTTCTTTCTAATAGAAGCCTCAAGGGAGTTCCAGAGAGTGTATTCCCCTTGAGTAAGTAGGATTTATAATTTCGGGGTATTCATCTTCTCTGGGGTCAAGATATAGATATACTTGATGTTTGTATTTTAATTTACCTTCAAGCCTCTGAATTTCGTAACACAATGGCCTTTTAGAAAACTTTCAATGAGCTCAGAATAGAAGTTGTGAAGCAAATACTGATGAATATTACTGCTTAGATGCCGTATGCCGCGAAATTTCCAGATACAACCTCTAATGAATATTCTTATAAGGACTATTTAACATTTGCACACCGTCCATCATTCTTATACTAATTTTCACACCGTATGTAATCAACATAGCAGAGATTACATGTTTAGGGTATATTGAATTGATAAAGTATTATTCTTACACAGATCTCCTGACCACGAGCTTTCCCATTTCAGGGAAATAAGAAACTGAAACTTCTATTTAGATTACCTAGTAGTTTTGGAGATTCAGGTAGAGGCCTTATTTTAAGGAAACTTTTGTAATAATATTACATTTTCAGGTCATTATGATGGTCTACTGAGTACTCTTCTTTGATTTTATTTTGTACTATCCCATTATTGCTGGACTGCTAAATATATGCATTGCAAAACTCAAATTTTGATACAGAGAACTTTTATAATTATGCATGGGAACATGCAAAATACCAGAGGTTGCCCAACAATATGCATTATTGAAAGCTGAACATTTTACTGAGAACTAACCTAAGACCTTCATTGAATATGAATCCTAGTTTCACCTCCGTGCCCAGTACAAGGAGAATTCGCCATACAGGAGAAAGCGAAGTCCGTGAGTGGAAGATCTCCAAGTCTCAGAACGACCAGGTTCATTAAAGAGTCCAGGAGCATTTGCATATCAGAATCTGTGATCGTCAGACAATGTTCGAGGCACAATTCCCTCATCTGCTGAGGTTTGCAAGTCTGCTCGAGATTGGGCGTCAGACGACAATACTCGAGGGATAAGAACTTCAGCTGTCCCCTGTTTCCCAAGCAGAATTCACCGTGGCAGGTAATGTGAAGATTTTTCAAGTCCTGAAGCCGATGAAGACCCTCGAGGACATCCTTCGAAAAGGACACAGACACATCCCCGATCCACAATTCCTCCAAGAAGGTGAGGTTACAGATCTTGGAGAGAAGCGCATCGGCGACGCCACCGGTCCCCACGAGCCGCAGCCCGCGGAGCGACTTCTGCTTCTTGACGATCTCCGTCAAGCACCCCGACGAGACTTCCTTGCAGCCGCTCAGGTCGAGGAAACAGAGATCGATGGACGATTCGCATAGGATATTGACCAGCAAGGGTGAGTTCAAGTTCATCTGAGTGAGGGCGAGGGAACGAAACCCCTCCTTGGAACGCAGGAGACGTTCGAGGTGGCCCATCGTGAGTACGTACCGCGACGGCTCCTCCGAGCCTCTAGGATAGAAGCGACTAAATATGGCTGGATTTGAGGCAAAATTCGTGGCGGAGAGGGAGAACTCCACCAGATTGGGACAGGCTTCCCAAAACACCGACAGAAGCGAATCGTCGAGCCGACGCGTCGACCTCAACTCCAATCTCGTCACCGTCGGCAGCGACCTCGGCATCAATCTCAGCAGAAGGCACAGAAACGACACGCCCGGCTCGTCCACGCACAAGCGCCTCAGCCTCGAACACGCCCCCAACAGTCTCACCAACGCATCCGGATGAATCGAACACGACACCAGCGCCATCTCCCTCACTCCCTCTATCATCTCCTCAACTTCCCTCGACACCGCCCGATCGAGCGCCACGTTCTTGAACACCAGCGACCGCGGCACGACGGGCCACGACGACAGCCGATGCAGTATCCCCACCACGTCCAAGTCATACGAGGCATCGCACACGACCTTTCCTTTCTCCTCGAATTGAAAATCCACCATCTCCCGCCATCGTCGGCTCACCAGACGCGCGGAGAGAATGTCTTCCCAGTCCAAGTACGCAAATATCTCCAACTGCACCTGTTGGCGACAACGAAGAACATTATGACCGCTCTGAAGTGAAATACCAAAAAAAAAACAAGATGGGCAAGCTCAGTCCAGGGGTGGACCTCCTTTCATTTAAGGAAACCCTCATTTTGTCACCTACTTGAATATAATGCCATCTCTTTCCGGCCCTCGACCATCAAAAATCTAATCTCTCAGTTAGGTTTGGCAAGTCTACCTATGATGTTCATGAAATGATGATTAGAGGATGGAGGGATGAGCGTGGTTCCATCCATCCGCCATGAAGGCTAGTAGAAAACTGACAGGACTGGTTGGGGACACGGCGCCGCGCCGTAGGCCTGGGTCTTACGCGCATGCGCATTGTGGTCCAGATTCTAAAGGTCTCTCAGGAACTCACGCCTTCCCCCCCTCCCGGGTGAGGAAATTTCAATTCCAAAATTCCGGATGAAAATGGCAATTTTTTGGCAAATTCGCTACAAAACGAACTCAGCCTGTATCATCTTCATATCTACCTGCTTGCCAATTTTCGCATTGGTCATGCAAATTTTTTCTTATTTATCGTCGGACAACCGAAGTGTGACACACAGACGGACAAGATGGGACCATAAGTGGTCTCTTTCCTTTCAGGAAAGGAGGCACACTAAAAAAAAAATTAGTGCTGTGAACTGTTTACGTCTAGTTTACAGGTGTGAGTCAATTCCCAGTTTTTTTATCGATAGAAAATGTCGCACCTTTCCGCCCAACAGCTCAAAATGGAACATCCTTGCATGCAATGAATAGACGAGGACTAGGAAAAGGGAAAGCGTTGGGTCCGGGGGAGGGAAGAGCCCACGCCGCCGAATTCCTCCATCATCCTGACCGTGCACATTCGAAGCCCAAGTCGAAGAAAGCGATCGCCTCCATGGAATCTCCTCTTAGCCAAGTGGGTCATGTGGCATGCCAGATTTTCTTCCAGTTTGACCTCGAGTGGAAAAGGGGTGTAGGAAAGATGCCTATTGCGTTAATTATGAATGAGAGGGAGGTGGCCCTCGATGTGGATATCATAATCCTGAACGTGGGAATTGTTATTATTATTCTCAACTTCTCGTAGCCAGTTCTATGTTCATTTTGTGTATTCCATAAGAGAGACCATAGCCAGATTGCCCCAGGGCAAAGGAAAAGTCATTGAATTATGAAACACTCACATGACGGAGATACCAGGACAATGAAAATCGTGAGTTTAGTCTCCGTGACATTGGGATCTCTGATGATATAAATGACAAGGAAAAGGTCTTGCTGAAACTTTTCAGCACCAATCCTATTTCTGACGTTCCATATATTTTGCATATTCTTAAGATATACGCCATGTTAGGGTCGCAGATGCCACACATATTTGAGCGATCAAGGTGAATACTATACAATCTCTGACAAGGGAATTTCGCAGCTTCTAATTCTATTGTGGAGAGCATTGAATGCATTTTATAATGGCCCTCAACAGCTTTTTTTTATGAGTACTACATCCCAGAGGATAATAACTGATAAGGCATTTCATAGGAACTTGAATCTTACCTACTAAGTACGTCTATGAAGATATTCATCATGGCAACATTCATGATAATGACATAATCATTCATGATTATGTCATTAAAAAGGCCTCGGTCAATCTGGCAGCCCCGAAGTCGATGACACGAGAGATGACGGGGGAAATGAAACTCCAAATCACCCGAGGAATTGCCTTTCCCCGTAGCGAGAAAAATTGAAGCCCCCTTCCGCATCCCATTCACAATCCGACACATTTTGTCGTCGACGTTCGACCTAGAAGCTCGCATGCCACTCACCTCGGGAGGGAGATCTTGCCACCCGGTCGGGAACGGATCCATTCCATCGTTCACTATCGTCGGGACGGGCCCAAGGAAGACCCCGAGCCTCCAGGCCTCGGACTGGGGCTGTCCCATCGTCCAGGAGTTTCTGAGAACCGTAGAAGTGATTCGGACTAGGGGATGGAACTGCCTACGCCTAGTCACGTGCGTGCCACTTGGCGAATCACGCGCGTGCCAGTCATATCGGCCGCATTTCCATCTACCTGTCCTCCGCGCTACTTCGAGCCACTTTCTTCACTTCCCAGATGACGTTTGTCACTTTTCCCCAGATTCTCAAAAGAAAGCGTATTTTCGGCGCGCAGGAGATGTTCGGCCGACTTTCCGAAAGGCATAATCAATTTCTGCTTCCCATATCTGCATTTCGGTATTCCTCCTCGTATTTCGTTTGCGGAAGACAGAAAATGGAAGAGTGGTGGCACCAAATTCGAGTCGGAGACAGAGTTTACCAACATTCGATGAGAAAAGTCATTGAAGCAACCTCTTCAGTCGGATCACTACCACAATAATGGAAGACGGGCTAAATGATAGGAACTCGCTGCACATCTTCAGAAATCTTACAATTGGTGTGATTGATGAGCCAATCGTTGTAAGCGGGGTATTTCGCTATCAAGGAGCTTCAGACTTTCTGTTATCCCCCCTTCATGAGGATTGTAATTTATTTTGGCACATTTTCCCCTTTGTTTCTCAATGGAAGGGGAACAACGCTGCGAATTGGGATATCGGCGTTCAAGAACTTTCGGCACGCAGAAAATGATGCTCAGCAGGCTTTGCCCACGGGCGGATATTTTCGTCACCTTATATCGGAAATTCAGCATTCCTCCCTATATCTCGTCATTTGGAAGACACAAAACGGACATTCGACGATTGAAATTCATCGAGGAAATTGGGTTTCGGCACAAATGACGATATTCGGCACTCAGGCGCGCTTTTCAGCTGGATCGAACAACAAAAATGACCCACCAATGAAAACACTAATTTCAACTTGTCAATATGTGTTAAGAGTTGATCTCACATTAGGAATGGGTAATAGTCGGTTTAAAGTCGGAGTGACACCATTCAAAATTAGGGATAAATTTATTCATAGTTCTCTGAATTGCGGGTGGAACATATGGCCTATCCCGCAGCCCTTTGAGTTCTAACCAGTTAGGAAATGAAAATCCATTCATTTTCCCCTCGTAAGAACGTGCAATGGCAATCCCCTCGAAATGTCTCAAATTTGCATTTGCAATCCGCTCTAATAAGGAAAATTCTGAGTGACGAGCACTCTATTCACTCGCCGTTGCTTCGACTTCATTTCTGCTCGTCCATAGGGAATTCAATCCGGAAACGGGTCCAAAAATGTATTCGAGATTCCGCTTCGGATCTTGAGATTCCAGTCGCCGTATTCCACATTCGGTTTCACGTCGGACAGTAATAGAGGATGATTTCCTTCGGAACGGTGAAAATGACATTTCATTGCCGAAACCACGTGTCTCCTAATACGACCTTTTCCTCACGGACGATAACATATATCGTTTTGCCAGAAATGCGGTCGCTTTTCACCTATACTTCTGCAGACAATTTTCAACTACGGAAAGCCGAAAATGAAATATGAATCTCTTACTCGCGGATTCCAATTGACATGCTTGCAGCATTTTTTCACCGTAAACTCGATTAGAGGCCGAATTTTGTGGCGTTTCTTGCAGTCCTATTGATTTTCCCTGCTTGAATAACCAAATAGCCCTTCCCATTCCCCTCGAATGAACACCGTATGTTTATCAACAGGAGAAATCTCAAACTTGCACCTACGATCCACTCTGGGGCTGAGAATGCTCTTTGGAGTGATTGCTTCTTTCATTCCCGATTCCCAATTGCTTCGACTTCATTACTGGCCCCCATTATTGGGATTTTGAAGGAAAATAAGTCGTCAACGAACTTGAAACATCGCGGACGATCTCGATATTCTATTCGCTGCATTTCATTTACAGTTTTGCTTCCAAAGGAAACGCCTAGGAAGTAACTCAAGCCCACTATGAAGAGCTCTGAGGAAGTCCGTCAATTACCGAAGACACTACCGAAGACATTATCTTCGGTAGTGTCTTCGGTATCTCTCTGCGCTAATCGAAATGTGATTTTGTTATTTCTGAGTTTGAGACACCGAAGGACGCTTTGGAAATCGCAAAATTCCTTAAAATTCAAGAAGGAAATCAAACATTTGCTTTTATCACTCTACAATTTCTCATTGAAATTATCATCTCCACAGCATCCTGAGGACTTCCTCAGAGCACTTCATGGTGGACTCGAGAGCGCTTCGTTTACTTTCAATGACTTTTAAAAGAAGCGTTACTTTGCAGAGAAAAAAAAGGGACAGAGATCGCATGCTGAAGTGGTCATACGAAGAAACGCATGTCGTCTGTGCTGAGACCCCCCCCCCCCCATTGATTTTTCAATGATGTTTACCTTGACGACCAGGGTCATGACGTGCACACTGCGAGGTCACACATCCGGTTTCTCGAGGGACAAGCAACGGACCGAGAAATAAATATTCCTTATTCCATATTCTATGTAGTGGTCGCTTTGCGTTTCGACTGACGCCCAGCGGGAAATCTTCGCCATTTCGCTAGGGCCGATTTTTCCTCTTGAATTCTCATCGAATGTTTCACCGGATTCAACTAAAACATCCAAGAACTGTCGCTTCAGTTTTCCGGAAACTCTCAAGCGACTCGTACTTCGGCTCTGTTGTGTGAGCGGGAAAATTCAAGAGCGACATCATAGGTTCTCCGAAGTCTCACCCATGAGTAGGAAGACAGGGACAGGATGAGATCATCGTTTGATCTAATTTCGAGATCATTTCATTAAATGGTATGAATCAGGGTTCAAGTCAAACTGATGCGCCTAAAGTTTCAATAAGGGTTTCCTGACTATTTGAACTCTGTTTATTCGAATTGTTAGGCAGTTTAGTATACTGGTTGCCGAGAGACTCATAAATATATAAGGGTGTACTTTTTCCCGGGCACCCTGTATATATATGCTAGCGAGTTTTTTTGCCCGAAGGGCAAAGAAACTCGTATATTAGATTTTTTCCATAAGAAGGGCGAATGGGTATGCGACCCAACGTCGTCAATTCAGAAATCAGGGTGCCCAGAGATGTTGCAAATGTATCCAGAAGATAGTAGGACACAAGGATCAAAGACAGAGAATGGCTGGGACTCGAACCTGTGATGCAAGCGCCTAGAGGATTGCGAGCCCAAGACTGAAACCACTAGACTCCCTCGCCAGCCCAAAAAAGAAGGCATGGCAAGTCTGTGTTTTAATGCGACCTCATAATCCACACGGTTCCTCCCGTCCCAAGATCTACAAAGGGAGCGTAGTCAATTCGATTCTCCACGTGCCTCGTCCTTAAAGCTCGCACTTGACTAGTAAGTAATAGATACTGAGTGGCACAAAAGTTCCTGTCATTTTTTAAATAATATTTTTTTTTGCGATTGACTTTTTTTGCAGCATTTTTCTCTTCTTTCAGATGCACTTTACATTTTTTCATTTGCCTTCTTAATTTTTTTAGATATGAATTCATTTCGACCTGCAATTGTTCGCTTGTTTGAAGAAGGAAAGCGAATTCTTGAGATCGGTTGCTTGCTCAATTTGCCATGACCGTCTCCGATACCGTCAAACATTATGAAGAGACCGGGAGCAATAATGACCGTGTTCGCAGTGATCGTCCGAGGACTTCAAACATGCCCATCAACCGAAGATAAAGAAACGAATGCAAAGGAATCCCGGGTGGTCAAGGAAATTCGCCAATGCTGTCAAAATTTCCCGATGATCAACTCAGCGAATACTCAAAAATTATCTCCAGCTCAAGGCCTACAAGCTACAAGAAGCCCATCTGCTCACCGACGCAATGAACTCGACTGGAGAAATGCAAAACTTTCAAAAGACGATTCGCTGCTGGACGACACAAATCGATCTGTTTTCGAACGAGGAACTCCTCACGATCGAGCAGGTACACGATCACCAAAACGACAGGATTTGGGCAGCAGAAGCTCCTCTTCAAGGCATGGTTGTTGGCCGCAGTCAAAAACCAAAGTCTGTCATGGTCTGGGCCGGAGTTACAAGCGATGGCAAAACTCTACTCGTTTTCCTTGAGGAGGGAGTCAAAATAAATCAACAGATCTACCGAAAACCAATTCTGGAGGGCAAACTGCTTTCGTGGGCACAAGGACATTTCGGAGACGAATAGACGTTCCAACTGGATTCTGCACAGGCACATAACGCTCGAATTACCCAAGATTGGATCAGAGACAGTTTCCCGGATTTCATCTCTTCACAATAATGGCCGCCCTATTCGCCCGATCACAACCCCTTCTAATACTCAATCTAGGGTATCTTGGAGTCGAAGGGCTCTGCAAAGCCCCACAAATCAATTTAATCACTGAAGCGAGCTCTGAAGAAGCCATGGGATGAAATTTCTTTGGAGACTGGGAAAAATCATTGACAACTTCCCGAAGAGATGGAAGCTGTGTATCGATGTCGGAGGTAGTCATTTCAAGAAAAAATGATCTCATCGTGTTCCCAATATTATGAATTTTCTTTTGTCTCACATTAGTTTGAAAATAATTGATATTTTAAATAGAATTTGAAATTTGAAAAGACGACTGGAACTTTTGCGCCACCCTGTATGTAGTACGTACCTCCGAAGTCGGATTTTTTCCGAACTCTGCATCCCCATATGTATTTGTGTACAAGTTTCAGATTTCTAACTACTCTAGAACATGCTTAGAATTAGCGTCAGTCACTCACTCACTCACAGTCACTCAATCACGATTGTCTATATACAGGGTGGTCCAGATCAAGTGTAACGAACCAAACTGTAATTTGTTTAGAAATAGCGCGTTTGATTGACTTGAAATTTGCACAGCATATTTCTGACACAATGGACCAGATATGACGTAATTTTCACTCAAATTGGCCATCTTCGGCCTTGACTTTGGCCTTCAACCTTTTCTTGAAGTTGTTGACGCTGTTCTTCACCACTTACATTGGAATTCCATCCCAAATACAAACCAAATCTTGCCTGAGATGATCCAGAATGTGGTGGGGCTTGGAACAGGCCTTAGACTGGAAGATCGACCACATGGCGCAGTCAAGAGGCTTCAGATCTGGAGACGATGGGGGCCACTCCTCTTTGGTCAATAACCCTGGAAAATTCTTTCGACACCAGTCCTGGGTCACATTTGCCATATGTGCCGTTACTCCGTCCTGCTGGAATGTCCATGGTTCATCTCCGAACATATCTTGAGCCCAGGGAAGAAGGGCATCTTGCAGCATGGATTTTATGTAGACATCCTAGTTGATTTTGATGCCCTCGAGAAGAAAACGATGGAGACGTGTCTTTGTTGGTGACGGTGGCCCTAACCCTGACCGAGGCCGACTTCCGGGTGCGGAACACCATTCCAGCACGGTCATAAAACTCCTCTCGACTTCGTGCCAAAACTCGATCATTTTGTTTATTGTGGACTGCCTTGATGGACCTATTGCCCGAGCAGTGGCGTAACTAGGGGGGGGGGGGCAAATGGGGCGGTCGCCCCGGGCGCCACAGTCCAGAGGGCGGCAGAATAGCGTTTCAAAACATTTTTTATTTCAAAGAAGCAAAATTTCGGAAATTTTTTTCATTTTGCCCATTTTGCCGCCCACTGGAAAAATCCCAATTTTGACGATTTTGCGATTTTTTCCCGTTTGCCGCCCTCTGAACTGAAGGCGGCAAACGTCATATTTCAGCAAAATGAAGCTGATTAAGTCGTACCTGCGATCTACAATGTCTCAAGTAAGACGTACAAATCTTGCTATCTTGTCAATCGAACATCAAGTTGCTTCTTCCATTGATTTCAGCGAAAGATTTTGCAGCCAGAAAATCAAGAAGGGCTGAATTTTGATTGCAGTCGTTTGTTTGTAAGGATTGATTTTGATTACATTATTTGTGCTGAGAATCAGTCCTGAATAACAGAAATATTTAATAAATCTCATTCTCCAGNAATAACAGAAATATTTAATAAATCTCATTCTCCAGTAAAACGTGTGTGCATGTGAAAACAACAATTAGCAAGGGGGGGGGGGAGAGCTGGAGTATGCAGTAACAGTCACTCGCCCCGGGCGGCAAATTACCTAGTTACGCCACTGTGCCCGAGAAGACAATGTTGGGGGCCTAACCATTCTTGAGCTTCTCCAGCATCTGACGACTTTGGGACAATCTCTTACTCTTGGTGGCTGCACTGAGGAGCTGTCGCTTCTGGAGCCGGTATGAGGTGAACCCTAGATTGTTCTTGACCACCCTCATCATCGTCGACCTCGAAATATTCATTTCCTTCGCCATCTTCCTGATGGACCTGCTGAGATTCTGCCAAATCCGGCGCTTGACTTGGTTGACCAATTTCTTAGTTCTCGTCATTTTCCAGCTGCCTCTAGATCGTTTGGTGGTGTAGCCTGTCTCAAGGTGTCAATCCAATGTCCTTTTGATGAAGGCTCGGCTCAAGTTTAACTTCTTGCCGGCCTTTTCAATTTTCAGTCTTTTCAGGCCCTGTTCTTGCAATTCTACGACTAACCACCGCCTGACTTCCAACGCAATTTTCTCCGTTTGTGTTAAAAAAAAGTCGTATTTAGGACTAGATTAAACAGCAGAAACGTACAATTCCAAAGAATAACATTTGAACCACATGAGTTAAATACTTGATGCAGGAGGGGACGCTGAAGTTTTGTTGCACCTGACCTGGACCACCATGTATGATTAATCCATATAGTCACAATTGGTCAATGCAACAGTGTCTCACGTTGATATGCTGTTACTACGTATTACCAAAAGAGAAGCTCTGTAAGCAGAGCTCTCATTCTCCTTCACATTTCACGTTCTCATATGCAATCTCAGCGCCCCCTGTCATTAAGTACAAACATGTGCCGGGCAAGGGAACGAATAAGCCATAGACCCATGAACGTCTCTGACAAACATCAGTTGCATCTGTCTATTCCTTTAAAAGTTATGACCAAAGTTCGATTGTTATGTCACCATCCAACTTTGAAAATATTTAAAAAAAAAAGTCTCGGATGCAGCTGATATATTTGGGAGAAATATTCATAGGCCTGAATGTTTTTTTTTCCCATGGCTAAAAAAGAACATCGCAAGTAGATGGTGGCGCTGTGGTCGACATCAGCCCCCTGTATCGACATGCAGCGCCATCTTGGGGAAAAAACCTCCTTGATTCATGAACCTTCATTTCAAATATCACCTGAAGATGACCATCCCTGGAAAACTTATAGCGAATCAATATAGGGTGGTGACTTTATAAGAACCCTGCATATGGGAGACACCAAAAAAATTTCAGGGGAAAAAAAAAAACAGTTGCACCATGCTCATGCTTCATAGAAGTCACCACTTCGTCCACGAACCCATCATCCATTTACTCCTGGACGCTCTGGGAGCAGAAATTGGTAGGTGGCGATGGTACCGTGGATATTCTGCGTGTTCCCTTGGATGGTAAGGGAATGTGTGGCGTACTGAATAGGGTGCTAATTCATGCTGTAGATTCCCTCACGGGAAAAATGTAGAGGAAAAATTAATCAAAAAGAAAGCCAGATAAGAACTACCCCTCTTTATCACTTTTTTTCCTGTCAATTTTATTGCTTGTTTGAGAGATATATAGGATCATACCCTGGGTTGGTGTCGCAGACCGTAAAACTACAGTTGAACGGTCAAAGAGAAAATGCGAAGATGGATATTTTATTAGGAGAGGTTATTAACACATTGACGACAATGCACGTTTTTCGTTTTTTCGCGCGTGGGACAGACCCATTTTTTTTCTCTTTTTTTACGTACGACCCACCGGTGGGTCATATTGTCCCATATGGTAGTCTTTTTTTTCCTCGCTGTAATAAAAGTTCTATTTTCCGTGTTTTTTATATAAATTTCGGGTTTTTGTTATAAATCGTGAACATTAGTTGCGAAATTAATTTTTAAATTTAGTTTCCCCGTTTTCAGGTAAAATGTCTAAAGAAGAGCACGAAGAGCTAAATGTCAGTTTTGACCGCCTTCTGATTGAAAGTGGAGAAGAGGAAGAGGCTGATGAGCACGACGACAGTGCCGGATGTTTGGTAGAGGTTGATGATAGT
>CAJPEV010000130.1:0-136267 GCA_905338385.1 Darwinula stevensoni
CCCCCCCCCCCCCCCCCCCCCCCCCCCCCGCGGAGAAATAACTCCCGTAAAAGCCAGGCGAAAACCGGACACGATATCTCCTCCACTCAGGAGCCATCAAAGTCCCAGCGATCCACTCAGGAAGTCGGAGCTGGAGTGAAGGACGGTGACGTGCCCAGCAGGGTGCCTGGCCGAGTCGCATCATCCGCCATCTATTGGTCAGATCGCGAACCGTTCTTTTAGCCGTCACGTGCAAGGGTGTGACACTGGCGCACGAATATGAAATTGCTTGGCAGGAAAAATATATATAATAGGAAGCCCGCTTTCCCAAATGCCTCCGTTCTGGGGGCGACGGATTTCTTTTGTCACTCTCAGTTCGGAGGCTTCGGACGTGTTTGTGTTTGGAAAACTTGTTCCGCAACACCTCAGTACCCTATTCCATGTATTACGGAACATTGTGTATATAAATGGATGTGTGTAACTTAAACATATGCCATAACTACAGATACTGTGTGTTTCGTGTGTGAGTGGGGGGGAGAATAAAGGAGTACGGAGGACTATTGGTTGATATGCAGGCAGTACGTCGAAAGGCATGGAGGCGATAACACAGATAAGGACTGTTATGTATTTGACTCCGGTTTCCTTAGGGGTTTACTCTAACCCTCCCGTTTCCTGTATCGAGTTGCCTTCATCTGAATACCTGCACGCTTTAGAGTGACCTTGCCTCGTGCTTATTTTTTTTTATAACCTTCGTTTTGGTACCATTTTGAAGTAGTTCCAGCTGCGACGTGACGTCATAAAAACAATAGAAAAAAATCACTCATAAAAAAACTAAAGAAAAGACAAAACACAAAAAAAAACTGAAACAAAAAAAGGAGAGAGGAAACAGGAGATCCCTCTTTTCTCTTCGTTTCGAGTACCGGAAGCAAGAGGAGCAAACGCCAGGACTCTCTTCTCTCTTCCAGGACTCTTTTCTCTCCTCCCTCCGACGGTGTCACGACTGCCAAGATGGATGAATGCAGCGGCCTTGGAACTTCCTCTTCAATTACTCAGAAAAAAAGCAAAAAAAATTTTTATCTCGGGATGGAGCTCATTAATGAGAACATTCTCAGTAATGAACTCCATCCCAATTCCTCAAATTGATAAGAAAGTGGGAATAGCTATATTTAAAAAAATCAGGGGGATCCGAGGCACTCGAAGAAGCAGGCGACCAACCAGTCGGTCGCACATACGAGAGGCTCTTCTGACGGGTGCATCCTTACTGATACATCATCATATCTTTTGTGCATCATATTATAATTATTATATTTATCATTCCTGATGCGACTAATTACGTAATTTTCATTCACGCGGAGTGTCTCAATTACGACGGCCAGCACGATGATCTCACAAGACACTCTAATAATGGTGAAACTTTCCATCATTCCACCATATTGTTTCCGCAAGCCAATTTCATTGCGACTCTTCGATAAGTTCTCCGGAGGAAATCCATTCAAATCTAGAAAGGGCGAAGAGTCCATATCCCGAAAAAAAAACACTAATGTTAATATAATACATTTTTACGAATTATATCCTTTGGCAGTTGTAACAGCAATGGTTACCAAATTAACTCTGACCGTAGGAGCGTCGTTACCAAAGTGGAGGGTATCCATAAATTAGAAGGGCAGATAGAGATAAGGAAGGAACCATCCTCCTGCCGAGAAAACGAAGATAAATAGTAGCATTTGTGAACGGCGGAAAGAAGGCCTAGGCCGAATGGCTGTGTCGGAATGTCTCATGGGGTTACAGGTGGGGTAGTCCTGGAGCATGTGGAAGCTAGTTTCAGGGGAGATTTTGAGCTATTCACGTTTGTTCTTGCGTTTCTCGGTTTTCTGGCTCGCTGTTTCACGCGAAGAGAGGTAGTCGGAAGGGGGTAGCTGGAGGGAGGTAGCTGGAGGGAGGTAGCTGGAGGGAGGTAGCTGGAGGGAGGTAGCTGGAGGGAGGTAGCTGGAGGGAGGTAGCTGGAGGGAGGTAGCTGGAGGGAGGTTGTTGGAGGGGCGACGGTGATGTGCCAGGAAGCCTGGAGATCGGAGGGCTGGCGTCCTGTGAGCGCATCTAGCTCTTCTCGCCCTTCCTCGTGTCACTTCCACTACTTCCTCTATTGGGATTCACTAGAAAATTGCTGTCAGGAATAGGCTTAATGCGTTTAAGGTAAATGATGACACCGTTGTCTAGGAAACGGACAGCTTCGATGTCTAATGGTGACTAGTACGAACTGTGACTGCGCCGGCTCACGAGATAACGAGGTGGAAAACTCAGCTAATTAAGGGAGTCTTCTCTCGATCTGGCGTCAGTCACGACCGAGGAAACGAAATCGTGCCGGATCGATCGGATCCCGACCGTCGCCAATTTCCCTTTTTTTTTTAATTCTCCAGAAAAGTCGAAAAAGTAAAGTCGAATCCTTAAACAGGTTTCTCACCTAATGGGTCCCGCAGACTTCAAGGACTTCACCAAAAACGGTCCCGGAAGTCCTGGGACCTGGCCTCCACTCCCTCTCGACAGCTGAAAAGAGAAAAACGATAGACGAGGCAGCGGCCACCCATTCTTCTTCCCTTATCGCCTTCACCTCCGTCCCCCACGACCGAAGGAGCAACGATGGCTAGCATCCTCCTCCCATCCACTGGCTAGCATCCCCCCCGTCCTTCACTCGGCGATAATTCATAATTTCGTTAAAATTTTCATTCTTCGACTGCAATTAAACTTTCATTCTCACGTCTGATCCTGAGAAACCAATCGATGTTGCGTTATGCGTTATTCGTTGGAGACTCACTCATTGCATTATTTCTCTCCGCTAATGCATGCACTTTCTGACCCCAGACTATTAAAAATGAGTTCCACTCCAGATTAGTTCGTGACATCGCTCAGGCGCCTTCAAGGAGCGAACCAGAGTCCATGAACAGCTGATACGTGTCTCGAAGCTTGTTCGGGTATTTCCGTAAACAGAATGTTTATTATTATTATTATTATTTCGCTTTTCATATATATTTGCTTTTTTATTATGATGCATTTAAAAATATATTATACGCATATATATCTTCTAAATATATTTTATTTTCAGTGTCTGCATTTAGTTTTTGGCCAGGAACTTTTACCTCACCTTACAGTAGCGGATTCTATTCAGATTAATTTTAATCCCCCCCCCCCAATATTAGCGGCATACCTAAAACTAATTTAAATGACCTAAAATGACCCACAATACGAACTTCTCGAGGCAGAATAAACAAATCAATAATGCGACATCATGAATGGACGTGTCCGCAGCAAATGCCAATAGGTGATTTTGCATCATGAAAGATTTAGGTCGATGTTCAAATGATAGATGTTCGTCGGAAATATTTATTATTTATAATATATACTTTTTTATTTTTATTTACACATCTATCGATTTCAACCTTGCATAGCATAATGCCAAAGCCGCACGGGTCTCTTTTGCATCTGGTCGATCGTCTTCACTGAAGAGTCCAACGTTCACTAGTAAGCGCGGAACGGAAATAGCAAACTCACGTTCGGCTCAAATTTCCCCCAATTTTTCAATTCTCGGAACGTTCGACACTCGAGACGCTCTTTGGATCCGCTTCCGTTCTCACGACTCCGCTGCCCCCCATTCTAAAATGTAAACAATCGACCATTCGGGCCTGAGCGGACGTCAATGATGACGTCACCGCCAGCTGTATGACGCGGAGGTCATCCAGCCAATCAGGACCGACTTGAAAGTTACGTGACCCTCGGTTGAAAATGGATCCTTCGAGCAGATCGGCGCCTCTTGTTTATTTTTCATGCGAGAACATCCCTCTGAAAAGTTTTTTTTTTTTTTTAAGCCACAATTATGAGTTGTTTAAATCGGTACTAAGTAAATGCAGAATTGAAAATGGGAATATTTTTCATTCGGCATCTTTGAGGGGGGCAAAAAAAATCCAGACTTGAGGTGTGAACAGGAGCAGGTGGGAGAAATTGTCGGCCTTTTTTCTCGCTGATTCGAGGTAATTTTTTTTAATTATAAATAACCATGATAATGATAATGATTATATCTGGGAGCCCCTTTTTTTTTCTTTTTTTTACAGCACTTCAGTATTTGTCTCCATTTTGCGTGGCCTCGATCCGTTTAATTGCAGTGGAATTGTTGCCGTGTGATTGAGGCGCAATTTTGACTTTATTTATCGGATTCGCTTTGTAGGCCGTAAGTACTTCGAGGGGAGGGGAGAGGGGTGAGGGGGGGGGGGGGGGGGGGGGGGAGAGGGAAAGGAAATGTTGGGCAGGTGGTTTATTGTGGAGTCGCTGGGAATATGGGAAAGAGAAGAAATGAGAAATGAGTCATTTAGGGTCTCCCTGGCCTTTGTCGGTGGATTAACTCCTGCAGGGGTCGGGAACCTTTTTGGCCATGTGAGCCATGTTAAGATTGAGCCAAGTGCTTGTGAGCCAAATTTGGCTCACGAGTTCGTTCGATCGCTTGCCCCCTCGGGCTCCACTGCCTCGTACTTTTTCAGTACTGGGCAGTTTGAATATTTTCCCAGAAATCTGCTGAAGAGCTTCGAAGTACTTACGGCCTACAAAGCGAATCCGATAAATAAAGTCAAAATTGCGCCTCAATCACACGGCAACAATTCCACTGCAATTAAACGGATCGAGGCCAATCCAGAAAAAGCAGCGGAGCAGATGGCCACAAGTTTCTCTAATTCCGGGTAATTAAGATAATTAAGGCATTACAAATCGCGAGAGCAGCGATTTCGGAGTAAACAGAACTTCTGATTGCGAACGGACTCGAACTTACGGTGAGAAGCTGCTAATTGCCTTGATGAGCTCACAGATTGGAGGAAATTAATTCGCCTGCGGCGAGGAAACGAACTCGTCGAGCCACGAAGAATGAAGATAGGCTTCGTGACGTCATCGCCGGCGATCGATCCGATTGGTCGCTCGATCGGAACCAATCGGATTCGACCGCAGCAGACGACGCGCCCGGAGAAGCGTGAGAGGAGGCAGTCGAGTGGAGGCAGCAGCGTGCGTCTCGTCGCGTTAACGACGGGGTCATAAAAGGGGAGGAATCGGACGCCTGAGGGGCATTCCCCCTCGCTTTGTTTTTTTTTTTTTTTCTTGAGGCCGCCTCCGCATTTGTCGTTTTTGGTTCCCAGGGGATTTTTCCAAGGTTGAAGGCGCTGTGTGTGTGGGGGGTTGCCGGCTTTGGAAAAAGGTAAGGATGAAGGGATTAGGATTATCGGTCGGTGCCCTTAAGCCCTTCTCGACGCTTCTCATTCCTCGACGATAAAAATAAGGCCATAAATGCCTTCACAGTCTTGCTTAAAAATTTTTTCTTTGTTTTTGCTTTTATTTTATATTTTAGACGCACGTATTCTCGGTATCGTTTCAGGGGATTGCGCAATGCGGGAACTTATCGAGGATTTTGATTAAATAAAGAGATAGTGCACTCGTCCCGATAAGGTTGGGTTGCCCTCGCGTTGCGCCATGCGGTTGCCCTCAACGTCGAGACGCAGAAATGCGGCTTCGCCCGAGTGTTTCGTGTCCGGTGACTGTGACAGATGACCGCGTCCGTCGACGAGTCGAATATGAAAATTTTATCGGTGAAAAAGAATTATTTTTCCCCGAAAAACGAAAATTCTGGACGAAGTCGAGCGGAATTCTAAACGCGGACCGCGTCGATGCATTCAGACTGGAAGGCCTTTCCGCCACCTCAGGCCTGTGTTGCTAGGTGAACCGAGGGGGGAAAGGGGGGGGGGGGGGGGGGGGGAAGGTGTGGGAAAGGCTGGTGGCAGGTGAGGGGAGGCAGAAGTGGAGGGAGTCGAGAATCGATGCTAGGGGGGGGGGGGGGGGGGGGGGGGGGGAAAAGATTCCCCCCGAGGGCAAAGTGCTTCCAAGGGAAGGGCAAGAACAGTCTCGGTCGATTCGTGCTGAGCTGCAGTGCTACGGCTGGCGCGGTCGCGGTGTCTATGCTCCGAGTGTTGGCGTTGTGTCGTTCTTAAGGTCGATATTGTTGTTGGCGGGGGTCGCTGAGGGTTGGGAGTTCGTAACGTAAACATGGATTGGAGTCGCGGAATTTATTGCCTCATATATCAGTCGGTTTTTTTTTTTCTCGTGGGGTTTGATGGTGCTTGGCCTTCCAAGTGTCATCGGCTCATTCCGCCTCGGAATAATGAGATTCTTTGTGGCGGAAGCGTACTGGAAGATTCCGAGTATTTATGGAGCTATTAATGGGTTCGCTTATCGCAAAGGGGTTTTTCCGGTATACACAGTAGGGAAAAAAAAAGTTTACATGCGTGAGACGTTTTGTCCGAGGACAGCGGGTCCGGGAAGAAGCGGAAGTGAAGCGCAACCACGTTGTGGGAGGAGACCAGAGGCAGGCGCAGCGATCTCGATGGAGAGAAGGCCTCCGCTGGCCTCCGCTGGGCCTGGTTGGACGCGTGCTGTCCGTCTTCCGCTGGGCGAGTCTTGGCGCCTTCCGAGTTTTGGAGGGTTTTCGGGGGTTTCGTGCGTGGGCGCGGGGTCGTGGTGATTTCGTTTCGATCGCTGGCTGGGGCGATGGCTCGGGTGCGTGGTCGGCTGGGTCACGTGTGAAGGCGTCGGGCGCGAGGAAGGACCTGGTGGAGTAGCATACCGTAGCGAATGATCTTTACATAATGAACTCATTAACGTTAGGGAGTCGCTGACTTGGGTGAAGCCTTGGTGTGTAGGCGGGCCTAGGCCAAAACTGATCAATCCTTAGTCAAGGCTGACTGGCTTTTTATTCAAGCCTACGGGACAGCGGCGACCCGCCCATTCCAGTAGTTCCAGGCCTAGGCCTATAGTGTATTTTAATTGAGTACTCAGCGTAGCGTGAAACCGAAGCATAGGGGGTAGGTCATTCAGTTTGTACTGATGCTAGCATTAGAAACTGACCACATATCGGACGTCAGTCACCACATAACCAGACTGAGTTTAGGGGAAAACAAATCTTGTATGCTAATTGTATGCTTAGGAAATGCAAAGGACAAAGGGATCGGCTACTCCTGGAGGTGTTCTGTGAATAAGCCAATCTTGCTGCAGATTTTTTGTTTAGAAGATGCTATAATGCTTGATTCTTTTGAGATAAGGATTGAGAGAAAGCCAGTGCACAAAATGGAGTTCTTTCAGAAATTGTGCATGGAAATATAGCTTGTTGTTGAATGATTAAAATCATTCTCCAGACTGAGGTATTCAGGGTATAATGTGGGACTACCTTCAAGAGTATGGTTATGTATGGATGTCAATTTCGACTGTTTACCTTGAGGCAAACAATGTATGGTTGGTTTAATGGTGTAAATCCACATCTTGACAGTGGAACTCTTGCAAAGAGATCTGGCAAATATGAGACAAGGGCAGCTGTGGTTGGTTCCTCAGATACGGGGTGGGGAAGGAAATTTGCCGTTCAAGCCATGGTGTACATCCACTTTATTTGGTGCTGCTCTGTTTGGATCAAGTTGCAATAAGTACTATTTCAGTGCAATTTTAAAACAGTTGGGGCCAAGTTTGACTTTATAAGATTCAAGTGAAATATAATACTGAAGTTCCAAATTGCATTGAGAGAATCAACAATTTTTTGTGTTTTCATTGCCAATGTTTCTAAGGAGGCATACTAGTTCATTGATACCTGCAGCTTATGAAAATTTGCTGCCATTAGCCTATAGGCCTAGTTACCATAGGAATAGGCCTAACATTAGGTTTGTAATTAATGTAGATGTGTCCCCATCACAATTTGTGCCTTTTTTTATATTTCAATAGGGGAAATCGTATCAGTTAAGCTCTTCTGGTTCTCATCTGTGGCACATTTATGATGGATGATGACTGGGATGCAGATACCTCCTCAGGAACAGGGAAGAGCACTATGAATGGTTCCATCCCTGCATCACAAAACAACCCGGTGAGTAGCTAATGCAGTTCATTCAGGTTCATCTTGATCAGTGCGACTATGCAATAGTTATGCATGTGCAGAAGTGAAGGTCCCCCATAGGAGTATAGCTATAAAGTCTGAAGCTTAAGCACATAAATTTCTTTGAATTGTGACCAGAACAATTCCATTTCAATCATATTGTATCTGTGTTTGAAGTGGAAATGATTTTCTTGGGTTGGGGGTAGCTGAGAATAGCCTTTTTCATTTCAATATGCTCCTATCCAGCAAAGGTGCTGAGTGAAGGGAGAACAAGAAGTCTTGAGTTTTCTGCCAATATTTTGTATCACATATTGAGGTTAATTCAAGAATATCTAGGGTAGAATTAACAAAGTTTGATTTTGTCAGTAATTGTAAATGTGCCTAAGGGACATGTTTTCAGGCATATTTCTTTCATTCCAATCTTGCAAGATGTGCTTGTCTTCCCAGGGATGGGTGTTTTGAAGTGATCTGTTTCTGGTACATTTGAATTTCTTTTTCATGTTCATGACTGTTTTCATGTTCCATATTGTTTTTGCTATTCAGTTTGAGAACACATCTACATTAATTACAAACCTAATGTTCTATAGTTCCTGTTCAGTTTTGTGGAAGAAGTTGTCATTTTGGCCATTTATGGACATATATGAGAAAATGGTATACCATTTCATCTTGAAGTAATGAGCAGATGATTATGTATGACAAGATGTGTGAATTGAATGAGAACATGTATATGCCAGAGATCTGGAGCATCAGATGAGGTATTTATATGACTTGGGTATGTCTGTGTATGGTGGGGTATACATTGGAATTCCTGATAGGACATGACCAGATGAGGAATGAAACACGTCATTCATCCTCGTAAATCTTGTTATTGTTTCTATTTTGAGTTTTAGCATGCCAAGTAGGTTGAGGCAAAATATGAGAGGGCAAAGGAAGTTTAGGCACATTCCTGTCCAAAAAAAAAAGGTGGCAACATAATGGCAAAGTTATGAAATAGTCAAATGGGGCAGTGCTGTTAACAATGCCTTTTGAATTAGTCAAATTCTATCTCTAAATGAAGTGTGAAGATTATTTAGATCCCACAATTTTTACTGACAAGTTGTCTTTTTCTCTTTGTTCTCAGTCGTATGGAAGCGGATTCGGTGCCCGTGGACGAGGTCGTGGAGGTGAGTTGCTACCTATTTCAGTGGCTCACCTGGCTATTGGCTGAAGATAGCCATTGATATTTCCTCAATACATGGATGAAGTAGCCTCTGGTGGTTATTCGGCAACACAGAGCCAAACAGCTTATTCCTTAAATTGTGACTGCTTTGATCCTTTCTATATGCAAAAAATCCTTTGAATGAACTAGTTTAATTTAAAGATAAATATATGTGTATATGGAGAGATTTTATTCATGCCATGAGTGAACCATGAATTAACTTGCATTGTCAGTGGGGGTCTAAAATCCATAAAGTGGGCTGGAGAAATTTATAAAAATCAATTTCAAGGGTGGAAACTACTGTTCACACCATGAGGGAAACTCAATCCTCAATTTTACAAGGGCTGAGAATCTCCTTTGCTCAAGTTGTAGCATTGTCAATTGCACAGGTCACCAATAGGATCCATGATTTGTGGTGATAATAACAAGTGATTATTCCTTAGGAAAGCCATTTGGAACTCCAAATCAGGTTGGATGGGGTAAAAAGGTTAATGAAGGTGAGTCCCAATACTGGAAACTATTCACAACATGAATGTTGTGCTTGCTGTGACCCCCTTCATCCCTCATACTGCTTTTTGGTTCTGCATTGCATAGTATTGGTAATATCCTGTTGGTATGTTTAAGCTGATTTGCTTGGAGCTTGACAATTCAGATGCATTGAACTATGGTCAATAGGTATGGTGTCTGCTCAACAAGTGCAAAAGTTTGGCCATAGTTAATATCATGTCTCATGAGTTCATTCAGTATCCCTGCCTCACATTTTGTTGGTGGTCTTTATGCTTTGCTTACTTGTGATAATTTTTATTCTGAAATGCCCAAGGATTGTTGTCATACCACTAATCTCAATTTGTGCACATTCTACTATTTGAAACTTGTGATAACCAATTTGAGAAAAGTTAATTTTGGTGCAGGCTAGCTTATAACTGGTGCTGCTTGGACTATTATAAATGCAACTAAGTGAAAGATATTTGTATATTAGGCTCTTTGAATGCAAACACTACCATAGTATAAATGGAACTCAAAATTTAAAGTGGTCCAATCTACAAAGGAACTCACTTTTTATTCACTCATGCTCTCCCATATGTATTATATTTCTGCTTCTGAATACAAGGGACTGGTAATATCATACACTCAAGGAATTATTGATCATGAGGCATGAATTAGCTTTTTTTGTGACCAGGTTCTATAGACATTGAAGTAGATACCTTAGTGACCTTTTCCCTTAGCCTAGCATTTATTCAGACCATTACTGAAACTTGGGAGCAGATGGGGTTTTTTCAAGGTGGTTTTCTAAAATCTTACCAATTGATTATCAATGATGAAATAATTTATATATTAAATTCTTAGACTGACTTCAGGGACTCTAGGTCATTAGTAACAGATAGGTCATTAGTAACAGATCAATGCAGAGTTTTCTTGAACCACAGATGTTTAGCAGGCTGATAAATTCCAAGAAAAAATTTTTTCAGTTGAAAATATTGCACTTATGGTTTTGCCTGAATTAACTCTTCTTACCTCCTATCCTATCTCTGAATGTCAAAAGTGCTGCATGTCATTGTCTCCCTATTTTTATCCCACTCATGCATGCTACTTGTAGTAAATTATCTTAGTATGGGATAGCCTATGCTTATTGGCCAGCAATGAAGTAGGAACTGAAATAAGGAAAATGGAATGTGCTAGTTGCCATTATTAAATGTTTTTGATCATTTCAATTTCTAGCCTCCCAGTTTGCATCCTTGGTTGAACTTGAACCACCTAAAAATTCATTTGCTTGCCATCTTATCCACATCAATAACTTTGCATTGACCCCATATAGAATAGTCAGTGTAGGTTTGCAAGTATTGCTGCTAACACTGAGTTTAATGTTTTACTGATGTAGTAAAATTTGGATCCAGCCTATGGATTTGGTGATTGTACATAGCAGATTTTCAACATTATCCTTAACCCTATGTGGAAGATGGCATAATGTGCTTTGGAATCCTTAACCCTATGTGGAAGATGGCATAATGTGCTTTGGATGTGCTGCTAATTATGTTAACTGCCTTTAGTCAGAAAACCAATTGCTTGGTTTTGTGTTGCAGCCCAAAATGGTACAATGGATGATTCGTGGGACGAGTTGGATAAAGGTGTGTGCATTGTCTGTCCTTACTTGCTTGTTTGGGCTTGCATGGTGTTACTGTTGTAGTTTGGATGGTGCTATGGAATATTAGTCATATCAACTAGAATTGCTACTATTAGCTGACCCTATAGTTTGTCATTTCACCCCCAAGACAACAGTAACTAGAAAAATTACTGGCTAGTGTTGACAAGCTGAGAAGATCTGGGAATATCCAATCATACATGCTGTTTGTCATGAGAAGCTCATGGCTTTGTTGATTAGTTTTTCCCATGATTTGGAGTTGATAAACTGTAAGGGGACATTGTTAAATTCTAGATTCCTGTGGAAGTAGAAAAATTATACTAACATCTAAGTCGTGGTAGTGTGTTTGACACTTTCTGGCAGACTCTGACTCGAGGACTTGAGATCTTGAAGGATCTAGACTTTGGTTTAGCTTTGTATACATTTTTACCAAAATTAAATTAAATTATTTACAGAAATCAGTGGAAGTAATTCTGTGTTTATATTCTGTATAGGCTGAGCATTCATTATGGCAGCCCATCATACTTTCTTGAAGCAGATGATAATATCTATTTAGAATATGATTCTTTGACTGGTAGACTCCACAAGTTTGCATAGAAGGGCTGAAGGGTTGTATACTTGAGCCATAGAACATGGGTTTAATAGAGTATTTTTGATCATTTCTGTAATGTCAGACTCATGTCAGTTTCCAGGCTTTCAGTAGTGTGTACAGCTATTGGAAGAGAATGTTTCCTTTTTTTTTTTAACTGGGAATGTCTGGTCTATTGGGTCCAACTTTACCATGCTGGCGTGGCCTGTTTTATGTAAGCCTCTCACTCTGTTGTTGTCACCAACTAGTCAGAACTTAAGAAAGTGGAGACCATCAGTGGCAGACCTAGATCTTGGTGTAAAGTCTAGGCATCTCACCCATGCCCCACGCCTGCCCCTTTCCTCAGGAGCTGGTCACCACTGTCTGGCTGAGGGGTTGGAGGGGAAGTTGCCCTATACCCCTCAGAGAAAAGCAAGGCTGTTGACAATGACCCCTTTGAGGATTTTAAATGTAGCAAAATTGGACTGAATGGACTAGATTTTTTTGGGAAGCTTTTTGTGACTACATTAGGAGAGAGAAATGCATTGCTGCTGTGGAACCCCTTGTTGAGCCTATTTGTTGATGTAAAGGAACCTTTATCTTCACCACTCTCAGAGGAACAAAAGCCTGTGAGACCTTCTGATTTAGAGTTTTAGTTGTGTTTTAATTCAATGGAAAGAAAAGTAATATGGAGTATGTAAAATGGGTTCTAGTCAGTCTTTAACACATTCGCTGCAGATGATGCTTATTTCTATGGAAAGGATAAAGACTAGGTGTGTCATCGGCAGCGAACGTGTTAACCATGTGGCCCAGCCAGTGACAATTACTGATCTTGGGTGAGATTTTACTAAGGTCGAAATCTGAATGAGTTCTGCCCAATTCAGGAAATTTCTTTTGGAGAACCTTCCATCAAAGTGTTCAAGAAGAAATTGCCTCATCTTTTGAAAGTGGCCTTCCTTGTCTGGTTTTTGTTAAAAATGAAGATCACATGCACCTGTTTCTCTTTCTCTTTCATACTGTTAATCTTATTTCCTAGGGCATGCTCTTTAAATTCAGTTTGACTTAGATGGACTAGACACTGCCTTGCTCTCAATTGTAAGTTTGGACTTTGCAAATACCCCTGGCTGTGACTCACTGATTTTCAAGTTCACATGTCACACTGCCTGATTATTCATGTATGATTAATATGTGAAATCCAGCATGGACAGGTTATTATCAATCACTGTTGGAAGTTGAAAATAGCATGTCTTGTTTAGGATTCTTAGAAATATTGATACATTGTGTTCATTTGTAGTCTAATAGAACCTCCTAATTTTATGATATGTATGAATTAAAACATTCATCCCACCAAGAAAGAGGCAGGGTCCAATTGGCAGTGGCAACACTTAGCTACAAAATTGGCTGAAGCTGCAGATAAGACTGATTGGTCTCTATGTCTTTGTGTAGAAAGTAACTGAAATGGTTAAGGCAGGACTAGAGATCCTCTTGCATCCAGAGAGAGAATGCCAATTGTGAGACACCCCTCTATCTTGAGCAGAATGAAGTAGGATGTATGTTATGTGCTGACTTAGTGGAATATCATGCCTTAGTTGGATATGAGAGTGGAACAAAAAAAGTCATGAAAAGCTTGGTGTTAGCTGTTAAAGCTTGGTGCTAGGTTTTTAAATCAGAAGTAGGAACTCCTACAGTGAATAGTCAGAGTTGACAAGTGTTGCTTGTACTCACAGGTGGGCTAAACTCCTTCACATCGGGAGGAGGGGGATCAACTGGTGGTGCCAACTACTTCTCCGGTAACTTTAGTGGAGGAAGTAAGTCTTGACTTGCATGAAATTTTGATGGCAAAAAATTCTGACTCAGTTGCAGGGGAATGTGTTCTTGAGCAATGTGACTATGATTATCTGGGTTGATATAGGTTTTGGACAGGATGATTCTGGATGGAAAGACGAGAACCAGAGGAGCTTTGGCAACGGTGATAGACAGGTGAGAAAACCTAATATATATTTATTTGTCATGCAGTCTTGACTGGACTGACACTAAACTGTTATAACCCCTGCATTCCAGGGTGGTCGTGGTGGTGGTGGAGGTGGGAGAGGTGCGTTTGATCATATCATTTGTTAACTTAGTGATATATTCTCTTGATAGAATGCCCTGAAATGTCTGATGTTAGCATGTCTTTAGTGTGAGCTCATGCCAAATGTTTTAGGTTGCTTTAAATGTAGGGAGGAAGGACATGTGTCCTGAGAATGTTCTAATTATGGTGGTGGAGGATCTGAAAGGAGATGTACTTATTGTGTGTCCTGCATTTTTCAGAGGAGATATACTAATGATGGATTCATGGCAATCCTGAAAATATAATTCATGACCATGCTATTTGTTGCAGGTTGTTTTAAATGCGGTGAAGATGGGCACATGTCCCGAGATTGTCCCAAGAGTGATAGTTCAGTGAGTTTCTCTCATTCCATGCATGGTTTTTTAAGTAATGCTTGAAGTAATATGCACTCTATTTGTTGGCATTAACAATAGCAATTTATGATAAACTTATTAGCAAATGGTTGGTGTGGATATAATAGTTTGCCATTGAGCTAATTATTTACCTTCCTTTTCTTGTTTCAGAGTCGAGGTGGCGGTGGTGGTGGTGGTCGTGGTAAGTATTTTCTGTGCCTTTTATGTGAGCCCCTACTGTTGATATTTTACAAATGCTCCTAATGATTGTCTGCTTGTGCATTTAATTTCAGGGTGCTTTAAATGTGGTGAGGAAGGTCACATGTCCCGAGAGTGCCCCAAGAGTGACAGTTCAGTAAGTATTTTCATGCTTCATGTTTTTTAAACAGTGAAAGGAAAGGATGTCCTGGTTGATTGTTGAGCATTTTCCCTTGCCACTTGGCTAATGATAATTTTTTTTTTTTTCATTTCAGAACCGAGGCGGTGGTGGTGGACGTGGTTGGTGCCAACTCATGTTCTTTTTCATTATATTGGAGACTTTTGTGGAAGGTATCTGAAATTGTCTTTAATGTTCTTCTAGGTTGCTTTAAATGTGGTGAAGAAGGGCACATGTCCAGAGAATGCCCAAATCCTGGTTCTGTGAGTCGTTTGCACCCTTTTCCTATCAGGTGATTCTCACTATTCAGTGATTTGGGGCTTGAACATTTTAAAATTTTCTTGTAGGGTGGACGAGGGGGAGGAGGTGGTAGCAGGGGTTTGTATTCATTATTGGTTTTTGGCTGTCTTTGCTCTGGCTGAAGTTTAACTCTTTTCTTTGTCTCCTCTCAGCCTGTTATAAGTGTAATCAGGAAGGCCACATGTCCCGTGACTGCCCTAATGGTGATAGTGGAGGTGGGGGGAATCGTCGTGGCTTTGGTGGAGGCAGCTCTTACGAAAATGGAGAAAGTGGAGGTGGTGGAAGTCTCTCATGGGACAATTTCAATAGCTTCAATTCAGGTGGTGATGATAGTAGAAGCATTTCCCATTTGCATTGAGGCATTTCTCACTGACCAGGACTACATATTGAAGCTAATTATATGGGGGGTATTCCAGGAAACCAAAGTTCATCTGGTGGTGGTGGTGCTAAAAAAGGATGCTTCAAGTGTGGGGAAGAAGGTCATTTCAGCCGGGAGTGTCCGAACACTGATGGTGGTAATAGTGGGGCAAAGAAGAGTGGGTGTTTCAAATGTGGTGAGGATGGACACATGTCCCGAGACTGCCCTAACCCTAATGCTGGTGGAGATGGTGGGCGAAAGAGTGGTTGTTTCAAGTGTGGTGAGGATGGCCACATGGCCAAAGATTGTACAAAACCTTCCACTGGCCCTGATGGGAAACCTCGAGAGGTCTACATCCCACCTGAATTGCCTGAAGAGAATCTCTATGAGACGATTCCCTCTGGTATCAATTTTGAGAAGTATGACCGCATTCCTGTCAAGGTGAAAATTGCTAAATGAAACTTATTCTTTGCCTATTTGTGGGGTTTCTTTCCTGAAAAGTTTATTGGTTCCTTCCTGTTCTAGGTCACAGGGAATGATCCACCGTTTCATATTGAAACATTTGAATCTTCATTTCTTCGAGAGATCCTTTTGGATAACGTGAGAAAGGCCAATTATAAGAAGCCCACTCCAGTGCAGAAGTATGCCATCCCAATTGTGATGTCAGGCCGGGATCTCATGGCCTGTGCTCAGACCGGATCTGGAAAAACTGTTCATACTCTTCTGTTCTCTTTTTCAATTTCTTTGCTTGATAATGGACCTACTTTGAGTTTTTCTGTCTTTTTCTAGGCTGCTTTCATCTTGCCAATCCTACATAAGATGCTGGCTGATGGGATTGATGGAGCAGCTTACAACATCCCCCAAGAACCATATGCTGTGATCATGTCACCAACTAGGGAACTGGCCATCCAGATCTACAAGGAATGCTGCAAGTTCTCCCATGGCTCCATAATTCGACCCCAGATCTCCTATGGTGGCACCAGCTCCTCCTATCAGTCCAAGAAAATCATTGTGAGTTGTGCAAGTAGCAAGTAGCAATCCCAGGAACATAACAGGTTTCAGTCACTGGAATTGTTTTACAGAATGGATGTCACATATTGGTGGCTACTCCAGGACGACTCTTGGACTTTGTTGATAAGGGAACTGTTAGTTTCAAGAAGGTGAAGTTCCTGGTCTTAGATGAAGCTGATAGGATGTTGGACATGGGCTTCATGCCAGAAGTCAAGCGAATGGTCCATCATCCATCCATGCCTGATAAGGGGGAAAGGCAGACGCTGATGTTTTCGGCCACATTCCCAGAAGAGATCCAACACTTAGCCCGAGAATTTCTTAATGATTACCTTTTCTTGGCTGTTGGGATGGTAGGATCAGCCAATGAAGATGTTAGACAAGACTTTTTCCAAGTTGAAAAGCACAATAAGAGGGAGAAACTCATGGAGATATTGAATGAATGTGGTCAGTATTTCTTTTACATTCATTTCTAGTCTATGTAATCAGATTTGATGGAAACTTTTTTCATGCTAAGTTGAGGTTTATTTCCAGGGAAGACAGAGAAAACCCTTGTATTTGTGAAAGAGAAGCGAATGGCCGATTTCATTGCTACTTACACAAGCACCCAGGGGCTGCCAACAACGTCCATCCATGGAGATCGTCTTCAGCGGGAACGTGAGGAGGCCTTGGCTGATTTCAAGGCAGGGCGCATGCCAATCCTGGTGGCTACTGCTGTTGCTGCACGAGGGTTGGGTAAGATCTTTTCTATATTTATAAATGGTTTGGATTGCTGATCCACAAGCATTTTTGTGGCCTTGGAAGCCACTCATCCTTGATGGCATATGCAGGAGTTATTTTAACCCTTTCAGTCCTGAATAATATTTCAGACATTGAAGAAATGTCATACTTTTTTTTACTTCAATGAGGCTTATGAAATAAGTGCTTTTAAAATGGTTTCTTTAAGTAAAATAAATATTTAGGTCATTTAAAAATTAATAAATAGAATTGATAATTAGTACAGCTTGTTACTCGTATTTTACATTGTATTGTTTCCCAGTATTCCTGTACTACTTTCCATTATCTAGCTTACAAAAACTGGGAAGAAACTGGCTGGGAAGTAAATGTATTAGCTGAAATAAATGCAAAAGATTTTTGAGTGCCAGAGGAAACACAGCAGTTTCATATCACTGGACTGCCGTCAACTTAACATGAGGTGAACTACTATAAACTGGGACTCAGAATCCTGCCTTTGCCTCAAGGTTGTGCATTCCTGTGTAACCCTATAATGTATGGGAAGGAAATGCAGGACTCCCAAGTCCCACCCATACTGAAAGGGTTAAGTTTCTTTAGGGTAGATTTCCTTTCATCATATCCTCAGTCCTCAAGTGTAGACTCTGCTCATGAGAGGGTTAATCAAACCATAGCCAACATGTAAGATTGTTTTGTTAATTGTTGGTATTACTGATACTATGTGCATGCTTATTTCGATGGATGTAATCTTCTTTCAACCAGTTAACTCTAATTGCTTGAATGTCAGTTGACACATTTTAGGCATAATTCTTCCCCATATATTTTCATTTTGAGAGGTACTGGTAAGCATTACATTTTGAAATCTCTTCTGGTTAGCTCCATTTCCAGGTAGGGAGAAATTTTTAAAGGTGTATCACCTTATGAAGCTGTCAGTGCCATCTGTGCTGGAGAAAGCACTGCATGCAAAAGCATCCCGAAAGGCTTCTTTATATATGACCATGTATCATGCAACTTGGAACCATCTTCACTCGCCAATAAAGAAATTGGCCACTGCTGATCTTTGCTTCTAAAACATTGTAACTTTTGTTATTATTTGGCATATTTTTGGGAGACTCAAAAACTTCCCAGCAACACAAATGGTGGATGAGTTGAAGTTCAACTGGTGTACCAATACATTAGCAGACCTACCATTCCACACAATATTAGACTAATCATCATAGATACTTTTTTATGACCAGATGCTTCTAATAAAGCATGCTGAGGCATGTGCATTGAGTGCTGCTGCTCTTGGAGCTTCTTTTCCAAATTTCCAGATTTTTTTTTCACAGGCTGAAACACTTTAGAAAAACTCAGTTTGGTCATCATTATTATGGGCTAAGGAGAGGAAGAAATTCATCAGAACAACAATTGATAGGCAAACTTGGGGGATGGGGAATGTCTATGGTGGGCTGCTGGCAGTTTCTTAGGTTCCACTGCTCAAACTAACTTTGAGTTACTCCTGCTGAGGTGGTATTTCTTGAATACTTGTAGGTCTTCAAGGTTGTTCAAGATATTATTCAATTTCACTCTCGAGTAGTTATTTTAAAGTAAATGTAAGGAATCAAACAAAACTCATTTTAGAAAGGAATTTACCTCATGCACCCTCCATAATTTTCCCCGCTTACTAGTGCAAGGCAATGATTCAGAAATGCATGGAAGTACTGACAGCTGGTTGTTGGGAGAAAGTATTTTGAAAGTATGTGCAGTAATGAAAATATGCTGCAAAGACCTTGTGAGTATCATCCCTTATTGGGAGGATGTGTAATTTGGCTGGTTGACATGATTGCTCTGTGCAGCAGCTTGTAAATGGTCTCCTCATCTGAAGTTCTATGTGTAGAGCACCACAGACTAGTTCTACAACCTGAATTGCATCTTTATATGATTTCCATCCAGAGCTGGTGGCCATACATATGTTGTATAACGATGATGAATTCTCAGAAATAAAAGCCAGAAAGGTTGCATTCTGTGATAGAAAATGAAACTCTTTGCTTGCTTTCTACAGATATCAAGGATGTCGCACACGTCATAAACTATGACTTGCCTGAGGGCATAGATGAATATGTCCATCGCATTGGTCGTACTGGGAGAGTGGGAAACCTGGGCAGAGCCACTAGCTTTTTCGACATGGAGTGTGATATTCCTTTGGCACGACCCTTGGTGGATAATTTGAAACAGGCAAGTCTCTGGCTGCAACTCCCCTCTACCTCCGTTACAGTTCTAGCCTGTTTTCATGCGTGCATGTGACTGCATTTTAGGCTGGTCAGAATGTGCCAGATTGGTTGGAGAGGTGTGCCCAATCATCCACAAGCTTCAGCAGTGGAGGTCCAAGCAGCCGGTACGGTGGCAGAGACATCCGTCGCTTTGGAGGAGGTGGTGGTGGAGGAAATGTAAGCCTGCCTGTTATCCAGTTTTCAGTAATTCTCATCCTCAATATCTGATGCTGAATGCAATTAGTCTTTAAGCTTCAAAATGTTGCATTAGATGCATGCTTGAACTGCTTTGGCCAGTTTCAAGGTTATGTTCTTGCTTGCACTCATGTCTGTGACATGGTGCCTGTGACCACTTAGATCCTGGAAAAGCAACTGCAGGCTCTCCTTTTGCCACCTCCAATCTGGCATTAAGGAATGTGGGCTCACTCTTTGATAATGATATTTCTTACCAAATCTCTGCTTAACCATAGGGAAGAATGATAGATTGCATGACCTGAACTGGTAGGATAGGAGATTTATTATACCATGCTTCTTTTAACTCATCAAACAGCAGTAATTGAGTTAGTTGATTGATTTGATCTCATTCATCCATGTAGCGAGGAAACCGAGATGGGGACGACTTCGGTGGCAGTGGAAATGCTGGAGGTGGAAGTGGAAACTCATACAATCCGCCTCAACAGGAGGAGGAGGAATGGGATTAGTCTGGATTGCAATCCTCTTTTTGTTCTTGTAAAACAAGACTTCTCCCCTACTTTCGACTTGAAAGAATTCTCATCGTTATTGTTTGGTTAGACCTGATTTGGGTGAATACAGAAAAAGAAAAAAAAGCAAAGAAATTTGGTCTTCCAGAGAGAGTAGTCGCTTCATGAACCAGGCAGTCATTCTCAGTTGCATCTCGGTGTTGACTGTGATCGTTGAGCCTGTTTGGTCGAACTGGAACTGATTTTGTCGCGGTACTAAAAGTCTCTGTGACTGACTGCCTGTGCCTCTCCCGAGAAAAGGTTTTTGCACGGTCTGTGCGGGGCCAGGAGAAGTGCCATGGAAGAGGCTGCTCGGTGATCAGAAATTCAAATTATTCAGTTCGTGTATCTCCTTTGTCTGCACTTGTTTTGCCAGCTAGTCCAGATTTCTTGTTTCTTTTGATATCCATTCCAGAAGGACTGCTGTTCTCATGACCAAAATAAACTACCTTTACAACAGGGGACTTGTGTTTTTCGTGCCAAATGGTGAAACACTGGACGGTAAATTTGTGGAGTTGTGCCGGATTCAACATGGCGCAAAATAAAAACGTTCTCAGCCGATCCAAGCGGGAAGGAGTCTTCGAAATCAATGAAACTGTTCATTTCTTCGTCTCCAAGCGTAGCATCTAGCAGTAGGTGCAGATGTCACAAGGCCAATGTCCATTGTGGAATCACAGATTCGTGGTCCTGCTACGTCAAAACAAGATTCGACGTTGCGGGGACTGCACGGACTTATCTCTGCCGCCCAAGAGCACTAGGTCACAGAGAAATCTTGTGTTGTAATTTCTGAAGGCCGACCACATTAAGGTATGTGCGGTGCTTTAGTAAGATGGTTTTAGATGCAACTTGGAGCATCGATGTACCATAAAGCGTGGGGCCCGGAATTTTTAAAATTTATTTTCGTTCCTTTTTCATATGCCTAAGCAACTTTCCCCAGTTAACTGGATTAAAGGGACCCGAAGCGTCCCTGCAAGCCAAATCGTACGACTGCCTCTTCCGGCACAGATTGACCCAAAGATATATTAAGAAGACTGGACACCGCGCGAAAGCACGGTAACTGCAATGGAGGTCTATGCCCTGGTGGTTGCCCCTCGAACTAACGTCAACGTTTCTTGGAGCAGTGCTCTAGCATCTCTACAACAAATTCGCGCCCGAAGTCTGACGCCGTTTCTATTGCGCGTGCCTGATTGACGTGGCTGGTGGAAGACCATGGAGAGGAGTTGGGAAAACAATATTCGGAGAATCTACCCGGGAGAGGGGGGGGGGGTGCGATTCTTGAATTCAGACAATTGCGAGGCGGTGCATGCTGCGTAGGTTACCGAGGTAGCAAGGTATTAGTTTGTTTTTTTTTTTTGTTAATTTACGAACTGCATTTCCATGAGCTGGAGATCGCTGAATCACGGTCGCAATCTCATATACAGGGTGGGCCAAAAAAAGCCGCCCCAAGTTTGAAGCTTAATAATTTGGGCCAATATCAGTTTTTAAAACAGCATAATGAAGCTTGTTCAATTTTCTTCCGAGTGATATATAATTTTGGGGGGTTTGCTTCAGAGAAATGGCCGTTATTACAGTTTAAAAAAAGCGACGAAAAATTTTCCTGAGTTCTTTCCAATGCTGCTGCTGTCGCCTGTTTCTCCCTTGCGTGATACGGATTGGTTGATGAGAGATCATGAGGCTGTGGAGGAGGACACTTTGAACCATTTTTGGGTCATTTAAAAGGGTCTGTGTGCGTGTGAGTGATAAATTCGAGGTTGAGGAAAAGGAACTTGGAGCAAAAGCCCATTTTCAGGAAATTTTTTCGTCACTTTTTTTTTTTTTTAAACTGTAATAACGGCCATTTCTCTGAAGCAAACCCCCCCAAAATTATATATCATTCGAAAGAAAGTTGAACAAGCTTCATTTTGCTTCTTTTTCTTTTTAAATTGATATGAGCCCAAGTTATTAAACTTCAAATTTGGGGCGGTTTTTTTTTGGCCCACCCTGTATATTGCCGAGAACATTTTGGCTGCAAATCCGAAGCAAAGCCGCGATATAATTATCCACAGCCTGTTTTTTTGTCCCTTCAGAATTGTAGTAATCCCATTCTAACAGGCTTGTCAATCCGAGACGCGAAAATGTTGACATTCTCGATAGGATTCCTTGAGGTCACTCAGCATTTTACTTCATCCGCCTGTTATATTCTTTTGAAAGTTGGAGAAGAAAAAGAAGCGCGGTTCTAGAGGCGAACTTCTCAAGAAACCAAAGAAATCTGCGATCCGAAGCGACTCGAATCCCCTATACTCTCGATGGCAAACGCTCAAAGTCCGTTTCCAAACTCAAAGACCATCGTTGAAGAATTCTCAGTGCCACATGCATACGAGAATCCTGGTTCGACCGCCTCATCCCAGACGAAGCAGCATCGATGGATTTTCACCTTCGGAGCAGACAGACGACAAAAAAAGAAGTGGGGGGAACCGTCGTCTACGTGAATATAGACTGGGACTCAAAACCGGTGCTTAACTCGCCCATCTCGAACGATCGCCTGGTGGCAGTGGAGTGCAAACGAAAGTGTATCATTGCATCCATCTACATACATCCATCTACATACATCCATCTACATACATCCATCTACATTTCTCGACCAACTTTGGACTAACGACACATCTCTAGTTGCAAAAAAAATTGGCAACATTCTTCGATCACTCCGCTTTTATGGCTTATTCACAAGTGCTCAGCCGATACGAACGCAAACAAAATGCCAGAGTAAGGAAAGTAAGAGACTGCAATTCGAATTCGCTTGCACAAATTGGGATTCTTGAACCCAAAGATTGTGAATCTGTTGTTGTTGACTGCATCAAGTTTTGTTTTGACCATTCCTGCCCAATAATCAAGGCGAAAATCGTGTGAATAATGACATCAATCGAGAAAGAGATCTAAGGAATATTGGGATAATGTAAAGAGACTCGCTAGGTTGTCCCGCACAAAAAAATGACACCTGCTGACTTCAAGGTCGATGAACTCACAAAATTCTCCATTCATCGAAGAGAGCTCCACTTCTCTCCCAGCTCGACGTCACAGGGCTTATGAAGAAGCTGAAAATCTATCCTGTGGGCCGAATGGAATTCCATCATGGCTGCTACGAAACCGTGCAAGTCGACTTGCGAGCCCCCTGACGCAGATATATAACACCTGGCTTCGATCCGAATCCATTCCACGTTTCACGAAAAGGGTCAAAATCGCCCCAATCCCTAAGAAGAGTCCTATTGGCTTTTGAATATCATATCCTCTCTTATCTGAAAGCATCAGAAACGCTATGCTCTGACCAACGGCAATTCGCTTGCAAGCAAACTTAGATCGACGAACGATGGGCTTGCGTGTCTTCTCCGCTCAGATAATGCGTTGTCTCGTGCTACAGTTCGGCTTCTAATACTGTGGACCGTCAACATTCTCCTTGATAAATTAAATGATGAGAGGAAAATTCCATGAATTACGCCTCGTCCACAGCCACCTAACAGAGAACAGCCAATCTGTTTCACATGGTAAAGACATCTCCTCTCCTTTGCCATGTCGGACAGGCGTCTTACAAGGTGGAGTTCTATCTCCCTAAAAATCATCAAATACGCAGATGACGCTGCTATTGTTGCATCTAGAAAGAACGATGGAGATCTTCGGGCGTAGAGGTCCAAAGGATTGTCGATTGGTCGGCACAACATGATCTAATTCTCGATTCCGATAAGTGTCAGGAGCTTGGTTTTCTCCGGTTTGAGAAAGGTAGAAATGTTTCAACTCCTCAACGCGAAACTGACAGCGAATGGCTTCGAGAGCAACTCCGGTTCGCGAAGATATTTGCCGATATCTTGGTGTCATCGTCGACGATAAGCTGAGCTTTCGATCTCAAGTAGAAATTGCATGTAAGAAGGCATTCTCAAGATCATTCTTCGCAGTACGGCTAAGGAAGACTGTGGTCTTTTATCGGGAAGAACTGTTTCCAAGTACGAACAGAAAGTACTGATGCAACTTACATGAGACGCGTTTCTTGCCAAGCTGAGAAGTGATGTGTCTTACCCGCTGTCATCATACTGTTGTAGATGTTTTCGCATGGGTGGAGTCCAAACTCGAAAACAGTTTATATACCCAAAAGTGAGAACAACTAAATTCAAAAACAGGTTCCTTATGAGGGGGATCAGAAGCCAGCCTCCTGTAGAATTGTGACACCAGGATATTTTGTTTTTGTGTTTGTGCTGACGGGCCGAATCAAGGCTAATAAAGGGTCATTTCATTTCATATTGGGTTGTTGAGAAAGTCTTTGGAGTTTCTTTAGAATTTTGGCCATGCCCTTCGGCATTTTCGAAAAGTTTCGAATTAAGCATGTACATTAAAGGGCTCATTAATGCACCCTCTCATAGTTTTCACTCCATTTCTGGACAGAGAAAATGGAAGAGAACCGCGTGCCCATCCGTCACTGCCTGCTATTCGACCTGGGCGTCTCCGCTATTCGGGCGCACCGTCATCTGTGCCAGACGGAAGGCCGTGACGCCCCCTCCCTCGACACCTGCCACTCGACACCTGCCACCTGCGACCGGCGCAGTCTGGCCGGCACCCTCCGCTGCCATCGACAATCGTCTCCACTCTATCGGCAAGGTTCTCTAGATGGGAAGTTGGGTGCCTCACACTTTGACCCAGAACGACCTCGACGCCCAGTCTGAGGCCTGCACCCATCTCCTCTCGCGGAGGCGCAGCTTCGACTGGCTTCACCACGTTCTGACTGGGGATGAGAAGTGGTGTCTCTACTTCACTCATACCCGGAAGCGCCAGTGACTCGACGCTGCCGAAGAGGCACAGCCAGAGCCGAAACCTGACCTGCACCCACGGAAGGTGATGTCGAGCGTGTGGTGGAACTTCCTCGGCATCGTGCACTGGGAACTGCTGCCGCTCGACATCACCATCACCGCCGACTACCACTGCGCCCAGCTGCAGCGTTTGAAGCTGAAACTCGAAGCGACGCGGCCGCAGCACGACGAAATCTTCTTCCTTCACGACAACGCGCGACCCCCATATTGTGAAGTCGACCTGCCTCAAGCTCCTTGAGCTCGGGTGGGAAGTCCTGCCCCACCCACCGTACTCCCCCGACTTGGCCCCCTCAGACTATCACCTCTTCCGGTCCCTCCAGAACCACCTGTAAGGGAAGCACTTTGATGACCAGAAGGCGCTCGAAACTGACCTTAGGGACTTCGAGGCCAAGCCCCCGGCGTTCTACAGGGAGGGCATCCACTCCCAACCCGAAAGGTGGAGGAAGGTTGTGGGCAATGATGGTGCTTACATTATGGGTTGATCATGATGAATAAAGAGAGAATGAACAAAAACAAAAAAAAAACTCCAAATACTTTCTTAACCCAATACATATATAGAAATCCATGACCATAGGCCTAGTGCAAAGCCCTATGTGAACACATGCGCGTGCCTTTCCGGATACTTGGGAAACCGATGCAACAGAATATCTCACTCAATTTGGCTAAATTTCTCCTGGCATGGTAAGTAGGCGCTGTACTTGGATGCCGAAGCAGCCATATTTCATGCGACATTCTAATCTAATGATTCCATTGGTCAGTTCTGCGAAGTTCCAGGTCCAACCACCAGGGCAGGCGGTTTCCCCGACCTAGGCGCCGCCACAGAGTGCCCAGTCTTCCTAGTATAAGGTCTTTGGGGTGATCAGTGAGCACGAACCTCCTTGCTTTGCGCTGTGCGAAGGCTGGACGATAGGGGAAATGGAAGGATCTCGCTCCCCTTGGCTTCTCAAAAGGTTTCTTGAATTGAGTCTTTGTGTGCAGCTTTCTTCAGCGGATGACTAGGAAATATCTCCACTTAACGTAAAGGGTATTTCGGAATACAAGGCCCTGATACACGAGGCAAGTCCCTGCAATCGCTTGCTTCCACCTTCCCCTCGGAAATCCTAGAAGGCAAGTCGCGCTCTGATTGGTCGGGAAGACCCAGTAGGAACCAATTGGGATGAGGCTCATGGCGTCGCCCGCACTTCGTAGGAGCGGATGGGCCCCTGGATCTTCCTTTCCTAATTGCTTGTCCCTGTGTATTCGAAGTTGAATCACGGGAGAGATATTGCTCTCATAATAGGGCGATGGAGCGGTCGTGGTACTCCTACATCGTGACATTCCAGAGACAAGGTCGATAGGGCCTTCGTGGTTTCGATGGAGAGTTGTGGCGCCACGTCGCACAAAATTATGCCTAAATCATAGGCTGCCGGCAGGTCCGGCCTTAGGCATGTGCCACATGTGACCCCGTACGGCGCAAATTCACCAGAGGCGCCAAAACGTGACTAAATATACGAAGCAATAATGTATGTCACCCTCAGTTTTACTTCAGAAAGTGAAAATGCCTTCCGTTTCGGCGTCAATTTGAACGCTAGGGATTGACCCTTCTCCATTGAAGGGGCGCTTCGGGAGTCTCTTTGCACAGGGTGCCGAAATGGCTAGGGCCGGCCCTGGCTGCCGGTATACAGAGACTAGACCTCGGTTAAGGCCTGTAGGAATCCAAAGAAAATGACCCGCGAAAGGTCGTCGGAATCTAAAGGAGGTGTGGGTTTTCGCTCCTTTCGACTTCGTTTCGCTGATGCTTGACGACTTTCGAGGAAGTGGAGGCAAGTCCTTGCTTCGTGTACCCTTGCTCCTTGCAGCAAGGACTTTCTGGGAAGGACTTGCATCGTGCATTGGCGCCTTAAGAGATGCACGGGAAGTCATCTGTACTCGTGTCAGGAGCGCCCACACAAGGCGTTCCTGCCCCCTTTTGTATTTTACGTTAATTCCGCAGGATCTTTGCCGAATTTTTCTCCTATTGTAACTCGTGAGAGGAAATTCTTTTTGTAGTAACATCGCGGAAACCAAGCTCGCATGAGCCGATTCGAAGACCAAAACGCACGCGTTAAACTACACGATGTTAAAAAAAAAGAATACCCATTGTATTATGTTCTATGGCATTTCAAACTTGACATAAATCCGCGAAGAGCGACCTTGAGGTGAATCACAAGTGTGACCTTGAGTTGAATCACACGGGCGCGACATCCAGCCTACTTCACCCATCCGCGATGACGGCTTGCATTCTTCCGTTCCGGGTCGCACGTCGTGTCGCAATTGCGTCAGCTTTTTCCTCTCTCAGCACAAAATCGCTCCAGCAAATTTGAAACTCCATCTCTTCGGGGTTGTGAAGATCACCGAGTCTCGCTTTTCGGAGATTTGAATTTCATTTCGGTATTTTTATAATTTATTTTTTCTTCGAAGTTTTCGGAGTAAAGAGACCAAACGAAAGATATTGAATTGTACGAGATGACAAAAAAGTGTCCTTTTTGTTGCTTTCAGAGCACCATTTCGCCACAAAATATGAAATTAGATGCCCCTTGATTCAGGCTTAGCCTGTTGGCTCCAGTCCCGTCCTCCAGTGTTGCCGGATATCTCGGGCCTTAGTTATGCCAGATTCATGACTTCTTCGGCCCTAGTATCAGTGTCTAGATCTTTTTTTTTTTTTACGTATCAGATATTTTTCTGTCGAGTTCATTGGATGAGCCGAGCTTGAATTGGCGGCCAGCAGTGGTCCATCGATTTCGTTGGATGTGGAGAAATCTCATTCGAACATCCATATAAATTAAGAGCATGGCACCCGCCTTGCATTCCAGGCTTCCGAGAAGCTTTGAAACGGATCACGAAACTCGACACAGGCCTTGAGTCGTCTAACGTTACACCTACTCTTTTAAAAGGGTCATGAGAGAGTGAATACGAGGCATTTGGCTTAATGTTTCACGTCCTCAACGTGATCTCGAAGACCAGGGATTAATAAGGATATTTGGCCCGGTAAGTCGAGGATTGAGTTTCGGACGAAATAAGGTACGCTTAGGCTTAACGTTAGTGAGTTCCATTGAGAAGGGGGGGTTGAGGTTGGGGTTGGGGTTGGGGTTGGGGTTGGGGTTGGGGTTGAAGAAAGGGAAGCCTTTGATAAATTAGTTTTCACATTGCTGCATAGAGATTTTCTTGCTGTTCCTCTGTCCCTTTCGTATTTTATATTAATTCAGCAGATTCATGGATGGATGTCGAATTTCCCCATTGTAACTAGAGAGAAGAAAGGATTTTTGTGGCAACATCTCGAAAACCCAGTTCGTATGAGCCGAGTAAATCTTCTTCCCATATTAGCGATGCCCTTCGCAGAAAATACCGAAACTCATAAACAATTTTCGAGCTTCCGCCAGGGTCGCCGAGAACGAATTGACAACCCTGCCCCTCCGGCAACCCTGCTCCCAATCCGCGAAGTGTGACCTTGAGGTGAATCACGCGTGCTTCACCCGTCCGCGATGATAGCTTGCATTCTTCCGTGTCGTGTCACATGTCGTGTGGTATTTGGCGTCGCGAAGATTGAAAAAAATTTCTTATGCGTTTTATCGATATTTTGTTGATCGCCGAAAAAGAAGCAAGACCAAGAGGAAGTCGAGCGATCTCAATGAAGTTAATCGAGACTAGTACACCGCGGAATTTCAAGTGAGTCGGATGAATATGAATAGCAATTCAATATCAATCATGGGAGTCATGCTGATCGGAGATTTATTTATCGCTGGAAAACTTATTATAAAGGTGTTCAGAAAATGTTGGGCGATTGGGGTGATCGATATGCATCAACTTGATGCGTGCATCCAATTTTGCTTCTTCCCCAATTCCTCGAATGGGATGCAATTTTTTCATCCCATTCGAAACTCTAATCGATTGAGATCAGAATTGCCATTTAATTTAGAATTGCCAATTTCTTAAAATTGCAAGTAATTTGCCGGGATCGTAGTGCCAATCTCAAACCGCCGCATTCGGCTCCGGGCGAATCGGCAAGCCAAATCGCAAAAGCAGTGTCCAAATCCGCGAAGAATTAGGATAGAGTTTGCGTTTTTTTGCCATTTCGCAAAATTGACGCCGAAAATTTATTTCCTTAAATGGTCCATATTTTGCACTTGCCTGTCGGCCGCAATATACATTATGCATACACATGTGTGAACTTGGACATTTTCGCTCAGTTTCAGACCTAGCAGCCCTGAATTCCTTAATTTTTTTAATGATATTTCTTAACAGGACATATAAAATATAATATAATTGACATATAATATAAATATAATTGCTGTACATGTCTCACTCCCATATTTTTCTATTCGGTTCATAATTATTGACAAGAACTGGTGTCCTCAAACAATGTCCACGGATGACCACAAACTGAGAGCAGGCCGTACACAAATAGAAACCACGTGAAAATCAGCACATATTCATTTAAACAGCTATTTTTTTGGGAAAATAACATTTTATTATTATTTTATTTTAGGGTATGGGCATCAAGCTATGATAAGTGGCCTCCCATTGAAACCAATCGAGCGGTTTCTCGGTTACCCCAAAGACCGTAACGCAATTTTCAAGAGGAAAATTTCCTTAACCTGTCCACAAACTGGTGCCTTAACCGCTTCTTGTTTTTTCTTTCGCTCATCTTGGAGGATCCCAGAAAGATTCGGGTGACACTGTGCCGTGTGACATCGTGGCACCGTGCCGTGTGTGACATCGTGGCGCCGTGCCGTGTGTGACATCTCTCCTTTTCCGTCAATGTGGTTTCTTTTGCGTTTTAATTTGCTTCTTACTAGCAACAAACTTGTTCCGTGCATTTATTCCTGCTTTTTTTCTGGCTGTGAATTCGTACTGGAATGCATTTCATGGAAATTCCCTCCATGCTTTTTTCTCGGTTCAGCCTCGATTGAGAGGCATTCCTTCGTAAGTAGCCATTTTTCTTACGGTCGTCATCCGGAAGGGGTCGACACGGTAGCGGCCATTGTGGGTCACCGCTGATTGTGGGTCACAGCTGATTGTGGGTCACCGGTGACCAGTTAAACTTTTATCCTTGTCGATCGGGGCGAGAAGGACTTCACTGCCGGCCAAGACCTCCGGCGACCCATGACATCGACTTCGGAAGACACTAATGCGTATTATTACTCTCAACGCAAATGCTATATTGACGATGACGCCAAATGAACCCAGATCGAATGTCCCCTGCCATCCCGGATGCTCGCGAGGAATGGCGTCGACTCCCCACAGCGAGAATCCCTTGCCGGGATGGCCGGGCGAGGCGTTTCTCGGATGCCTGCTGCTTTTGCCTGTCATACCATTCGTCGTTCTTGAATGCGGACTCGTGCCGCTGACGCGTCCTTGCGGGAATGAATCATGAGGTCTCGGCGATCTCCTTCGGTTCTTTGGGATGCGGGTTTCCATGGTCCACTCTCTTCCTCGGCCCTCTGTTATCCTTGACCCACTGACTTCCATGGCCAACTGTCATCCTTGGCCCACTGACCTCCATGACCTGCTGACGTCCGCTCTCGTATTAAAGTAACAATTTTTCGTGGGTCTATCGTTGGATCTCGTCTGTTCGACGTCCCACGCAAGCCCAATATGATGCAAGTGCCGAAATCCATCTCGAACTCTAGACTTAAAGCTGCTGGCCATCAATGCGAAGAACGAGCCCCTTGGGAGAATCAACCTGCCTGTCAGAGCAGACTTTAGGCAGACCCCGATCGCCTTATTTGAAAATTTCGCAGTAGTCCCTGAACATAGTCCCTTTAGCTGGGCGTCGTATTCCTTCCATGGAGGACAGCCAACCCTTCTTCCTTTCCTAACTCCTCACAACCTCCACCCCCATCCTCTCCCATCTCCTCCTCGCAAACCTCCACCCACCCCCCTCCTCCAACTCTTCACTTCCCAGGCATCCTAATATTTTCCTGCTAACCCTCATCGCGCTACTCATCCCCTTGCATCAGGCAACCGTCACCGTGTCACCTTCCATCTTCCGATTCCGGTAGCCAATGCCATCGACGTCAGAGAAGGGACCAGTATTGCACGATCGAATTTAGTCGCCAGGATGACGGCACACGCTCGACTCATTCTGACATACTTCCTGCAAATCACTTCCCGCCCTCTTCCCCCTCTTCCCCCTTCCACTGAAAATGTCAGTACCCAGGGCCTCCTTCTCTGTCGCTCCCTCTCAGTAGGTCCTTCTTAAGCGCTCTTTCTCTGTCTCTACTTCTCAGTTGCTCTTCTTCGGTTCCTCTGTGAACATCGCCATACCTCATCTAAGACCACTTGGTAAACTTAAGCATTCATTTTTTTTTCACCCCGGCAGTTAATGCAGAGAGAATGCATCGAAGGTCGCCAAAAAAATCGGGAAAATCCCATCGAAGTGAATGGTGACGAGCCGCCATCGTATCAACAAGTAACTTGAATGCTGAAACCTCCTTTAGTTAACGGTCCTTTAAGAATACATGGAATCCTTGTACTCTTAAAGGACCGTTAACTTAGGTGGTCATTCGGGCCTATGTCTTCCAATTGAAACACGCATGCCTATACTGTTCCTATGGGTGCGTCATCGGCAGTTGCTTTTCTTAGCTCCTCTCGAATGTGACGTCATCCATGCCTAGTCGATCGGACGTGTGCGGTGCCGTACCGCTGTATCATTTCGATATTAGCTACCCGGTGCATCTTCATCAGCAACTGAAGAGTCGAATGAGAGAGGAAAAAAATATAAACTCACGAGGGAAATGGTTGCTATGACGGCACTTCCCTTCCTGGTAGAGATGCAGCCGCAAAAGGTCTTCGCCCACACCATTCTCTCCGGCTCTGTCGCAAATCGCTTGGTTACGAATAGGCCAAAACTGAGGTCGTAAATCGATAAAAGTTCGGGAGGGACAATGGTCATGCTTAGACACGAATGAAATTCTGCATTTAGGTGAGGAAAGCGCTCTGAACTAGCATGGCAGGTTTTGAAAGCGCTCCAATGCTCCTCTGCTTTTGATGAAAAATCGACGAAATACAATTTTGCCTGAAGGTCATGAACTGGGATCGTTTTCCAAATATTCAGAGGCAGGCATTAGTATTCGTGTTATATTCCTTGCTTTCGAGTGCAGAGGCGCTACGGGAAATATGTCCGGGCTCGTTTCGTAAAATAGGAATTTAGTGATTAGGAATTCGTGCGTCCAACGGAGCCTCTAAAATTCTTTTCGCTCCTTTAGCTCGGAATGCACGAGGCCCGACTGCGAATCCCTGCTTGGGAAAGAGCACGGAATAATGCACCTTAGAACGGCTCGCGTCTTCGGGCGACGACCGTCACTCCCTCAACTCGCATGATGATGATGCCATCACACGAGCCCCACTCTCCCTTTAAGCGGACGAGTGCGAGGCGTCTTCGCGCGCGAATCGACTCTCGACGCCCGTGCAATGCATTTTCCCCGAGCGCGAATCGACTCGTCTACGGACCCAACGAAAACGCAGGAACCATTCCTCGCCTCCCCTGCCATCACCGCGTCGAAAAGGAAAGCAAAGACGCGAACAAAATACCTCCTCGTAGGTATTGTTCGCAAACAATACCTCCCCGTAGGTATTGTTCGAAGCGAACGAAGAGCAGGAAGCGGCGTCGGACGGGCACGACACACCTTATCTCTCACCAACCGCGCACTATCAAGGACCGCTCGACCTTGTGCCTTGTGCTTTCTCGTCCCTTATCTCTCATTTTCGGCTATATCGGCTATAGTCCTTTGGATATAAACTAGGGCTGCAAATTCGATTAATTTAATCGATGGATTAATCGATTAAAGTATTATTATATTATACAATTATATGGGGAAAAGGAGGCAATCACGGGGAGATAACGGGGTATATTAAAATTAGCTCAATTTCAACTACTTTTTAGAATGGTGACTAATTATTTAATCGAATAATCGACCGATTAAATTAATCGAAACGACAGCCCTAATATAAACTAATGTACATTCTTGGTTATAAGTTGCACTTGCGGTATCCCACAGACACTCATATTTGTAAGGTAACTAAACATATTCTTTTCTTCTCGGTCTCATCCGAGGAGAGGGTTCGCTAGAATGCCATATTCTGCTTTAAAAAAAAAAAAAAGATTTCCCACTCATTCTCAGGGGGATTTATGCGGTCAATTTTTCGGCTCACATTTTGAAAAAGTTTCGCGAGAAACATGTCATCCAGAAAGAAAGAGCGTAAAGCATAACACTCAGGCATAACACAAGGCATAATACTCGATTAAAAGCCCAAATGAACCTTGAATGCCAGAGTGAAATGCAACGACTGTACCCGAAACTTCACAATCGACACCCTCGAGAACTATTTCGTTGAGTATCGTTAGTCTATGATGAATCTTCCTTGGCAAGGTGAATCGTGAGAGATTCGTCAAAATCGTCAATATATATGTCGTACATGATAAACTTTCAGGTATGCACCTGACTAAAGGCGACAAGGAACACTGAAGATCCCTAAAGACATCCCTAAGATATCCCAAAGACTTTCTCCTCAAGATATCCAGAAGCATTCGACTGAAGATGTCTAAGATATCCCTTTCGGGATATCTCTAAGATACTGACTGAAGAAGCCTAAAGACGTCTCTAAGATGTCCCGAAGACATTCCTTACGCGACTTCCCAAGCCGTCCGAAAGATGTCTTCAGGATATCCATTAAAGACCATGGGACGAGTCGTCCAGTTAGGGACATCTCTGGGGCATTTAAAGATGCGAAGAGTGCGAGGCTGTGGGGCCCCTCGCATCGCTCGCCACGTCCCCTCTGGTTTTTCTCGCTCGGAGATTCTTCTTGAAGACTGATTCAGGGTTCGTTCTTCGGCGAAACGTCTTCACGAATGTCATTTTGAGAATCGGAGGGGGTCGAAGCAGAGGTATTACAGGTCGTGCATTCGTCCTCGACTCTTCAAATTCCTGGAATAAATATCAGGTGACATGAATAGCCCGAGAGGGGAAATTGCCATTGAAACGAATTCACGAAAAGGCGTGAATTCGTTTCGGCTTCTGAATATAAATTGCATTCTACATTTTACGCACTTCCCACGATGCCAACTCAGGCGACCGCGTGAAGGGAAAGCGGATAGTTACAGGAATTTCTTTCTCTATCGTTACTTCCTCTCGGCATCAAAAAACTCCCATAAAAATCTTGAAGCCATTTGTACGAGTTCGAATTTTCCAAAAATATATATATATATTGTACTTGGGCGTCTGCATGTCTGCAGTGCCACGTGCGCATGCGCGACGCCTTCTGCCCGGCTCAGGGTGTTTGTCTCGCTCTCTCGAGCGAGCACCTTCCCTCCGGCCATTGCGGCTGGAGGATCCATTCTCGAGAAAAGGGAGAGTAAGGAATTGTACGTCTTGCGTATCCCCCCTCCCTGCCGCTTTGGGGCTGTTCACACTTCGATGTGGAAATTCCCGCGGGGACGTGTAAAACGTCCTCGCCCATAACTCTTGGAGTCCCATTTCTTCCCGCTGGAGTAAGGATGACTTCCTTGCCGTGATAAGATCTCGGCCCCTTTATCGATCGGCACTCTCACAAGGAGAGGGACTGCCTAGGATGAAAGCGGCGGGATTCCATCTGGATGGGATCGAACAGGAGCGATTACCCTTGGATGGGAAATTCACCGCCGGCCGCTTAGTAACAATCCCGTTTCTCGAGCGTATTTTTCACTCATAGGCCTACATAAAAGGTGGTGGAGATTAACTTTACGGACGATACGCACAGGGTCGCGATCGATACGGGATGAGAGTGCTGAGAGTGCTGCTCGATAAAAGTCCGTATCGTAGGCATGAACAATTCCGTGGGTGAGGGGGGGGGGGGATGCGCGAGACGTAATATGTCCGAGCGGCTGCTGCGTAGAACGTTAATAGGACCGTTGACTAAACTTGTGAATACCCGAAAATGCTACACGCTTAGCCTTGGTCGGCACGGAGTTCGTGGATGTCTTCCACGGGTCGAGGTCTAGAAGTCTCGCCATACCTTCCTATGACGCATCTGCAGATACTGTAACGTTTAAAACCAAAAATGTAGATGTCGCCCACCTCGCTATTTTCTGCACACGCAAGCAATTGGGGAAATTGTATTCATCTACTGAGTTTCCTATCAAACTCTTGCGTAGTCATCCACATACGTACTCGTATTGACTTATCGGAGACTCTCAGGGAGATTATCACATGCCCCCAACTTTTTTCTCTCGTTCACTTCAATTTTGAGAATCACATGGATACCTATTGATTAACGAAGAATTTCATGTTCATTATTTCGACTCAAAGGGGAAATATACAATTGCGTCTCGGTACTGTGAGCAACGAAAAGCATTTTCGAGTCTCTTCATCTGCAGTATACATAATGTATTTAAGTATATTATGGGTGATAAATCACCATATAATGGATGCAACAATTTGCTTTGGGTAGTGACTGAAAATTACATAATCCATAAAGTCTTGCACTCTCTCTTTTCTTAGAGGTTTATCTATGTGCAAAGTAAAGAGTCAGACGTGACATTTTGTGAACCCTCAAGTTAAAGTCACTTGCTCTAAAGTTCCTTATCTGTCATCGATTTCTTCGATGGAAATATCTAACGTACACCACCAACCATTTGAGTTTTTCCTAGAAGAGAAAGAGCTTCGGTGAAAACCAAGGCTTTTTTTTCCAAATGGAGAAGGATGCAGAAAGTAAAAAAAAATTTAATTCGTGTTACTTACCTTCGGAATTCCGGGAATATTGGAAACGGTGAATTTTTGCCAGTTATGTTCTTTCATGGATAAACTTGCAAAATCAAAATGAATGTGCATCCCTGTGATATACGACTGATTTCGTGGTTGCGTTGATGACAAGCAGACGATTTGCACCCGAGCTTCGTTCAAAGAATGTTGTTTCCTCCTCGTTCTGATGGGCAATGTCAAGCTTGCAAGGCCTCGTATCGATCTACAGGGGTCGGGAAACTGGCAGGGATCATAAATGCGGATGCTTGTCAGCTTATGGAATGAAGAGCAGTTGTCAATCTCGTCTCACCACTAACAGCCCCATCGTCTACCGCAGGGAGGGTGAATTCATTCGATAAGCAATGCATTCGCTGGGTGGAATAAAACTAGATGGCTCATTTTCAGAATGGTGTCGCCAATAACTGGGGGAGTAGCACATGAGGAAGAGAACGGAACAAGTCATGTCTTCACAGAACTGCACAATCCTTCTTCCCGTGGGGCTCCTCCCAATTTCTTGTCAAAACTTGAGAGCGACGACAAAGATAAAGGGATCTTCCCGCCGAAGTAAAACATGTTATAAATGCGACAGGGTTCAGGGGTGAACAAAAACGTTGTTCAAAACTGAATTAAACTTTGCAAAGTCAAATGCCAATGCATGGAATCATGGGTCTCTGATTTACATGTGCATGATATGAGTATGACACCTCTAATATTTTCCAATTTCGTATATTACTTCAATAAGAAACTGCTGATACCTAAAGTTTGGCTCCTATCGTCTCCGTATTCTCTAATGTGCTGCTAACTTTTCTTTTTCATCAGTTGTGTTTCATGAGTTAAATCATAACCAATGAAAGCAACCCTTTTTATTAGTACCTCATTATGAAACTCGTCAAGAATTAATGATGCCTGTTCATCCTGTGACAGCAAACATCAAGTTTTATTTTCATAGGCCTGTGGAAGGCGAAGGCCTAGAATGAAAGAAACATGATGGCAGCCCTTTCAGTCCTCCTGGATTCTCTATGGAGATATGTCAGATAATCGATTAGTTGCCACCTGACCATTCTTGGCCTTAGGAAATCCCTCTGGCAGAGAAAGATAGAGACACTTTTTACTACAGAAATGCTTATCTGCAAACAATAAACGCAATGAAGCTTTTGCGTTTGACTCCTCCCAGCTCGTTTTTATGCTTCCTGCCGTTATTAGTCAACTTAATGCACCCAGCGAATTACGCTTGGTCTGTAATCTTTTTTTTATCCGGCATTCCCATAGGTACTATGGGGATATGCCAGATATTACGGTCGGTTTGTCATTCTTTTTTTTTCTCATTCCGTCTGTCCGTAGTAACCATAGCAACGGGAGAACACGACACGCTGCGCATGTGCAGCTTTCTGCCTGTGTTGGGGTACCCGTCTTCCACTAAAACATCCACTTCCCTTCCAGCCCTGACGGTTGACGGATCCATAGTATACAATGGGGGAGAGCGGTTGCTCCCAGCCGCGTAGACAGAGTTGCTTGACGTACGCGTGAAATGCGCATTTAACATCCTACACTTCATATTGTACTCCCATCTCCATGCGACTAGGAAGTATATTTACAAAGAGTCGACGAATTCAACACCAAGGAAAAACGACGCCCCCTCATTGGTCTGAGTACGTGGCCCCATGCTCCTCAACCTATGCCTTTGCGAATATCTCCCTCGGTTGAAAGGCTTTGATTCCGTCATGGCCTAACGTGAAGCTGGGAACCTAGAAATAGATTTGACTAGGACTACAAAAGCATTGGCTTTGGCGCCTACTCGTAGGAATAGCCCCATTAGCGTTAAGATTTGATCCATGGAGTTCTAATGTTACCTAGTTTTACCCATTTATAATTTATCAACTTGGTGTCGATACGATTGGCATATTTGGTAAATCGTTCAATAGCGTAAGCCTAAGATCAGGACTTGGCCGCTTGGAGTTCAACCTTTAACGGTAGGATGAACATTGTGTTCCTTGTTTAATAACTGGTTGCGGATTTATTTCATAGGGCCTCACTTCAGGCTTTAGTCCTCCTTCGTGGAGTCAAAGGAGGATCAGTGCATTGACGAGAGCAATTTGGTGTTTTGGAGGACGAAGTTAATGCAGAAAGAGACAAACTATTGTGCCCATGTTAACATCTCTGAAAAATAGTTTGAAGTCTTCAAGACGGGAATTGAAGATGCAGCAGCCATCCACTTCTCTGTGGAAAATCCAAAGAACTATAAGGGACGTTTCTTGTTGGCAGTAATCCTGCATTGCCAATGTTATGTTCGGGCAAGCAAGAGATCCTGCAATTGATCATCAAAACACGAGGAGTAAAATAGGCCAGGCCATCGATGTTATTTCTTGCTGAGACTTCATGTGGAGGCTTCCTGAGGTGGCACTTAAAAGAAGAAAGGTGCTTCACAATCCTCCCATGCAAAAACAAACCTTCACTGTTTCCATGATTTCTTCAACAGCTGATGGTCAAAGTAAAAGCCAATAAGGAATCACCGATAAAGTGAACCCTGAACTCAGGGTGTGTTCCCGCCTAGCAAAGATTGGTGGGAGGTTCTGTAAGCACTTGGCTGCAGTTAAAAAAAAATTTCCCAGCAAGCATATCAGTAGAACGGATTGCTACTCCCTTTGAGCGCTACCAACTAGCATTGCTTGCTGTTGGAAGCAGCGAAGCACCACCTCGATCCTTATTTTGGTCTTTCAGATCCAGTAAGAATACTACCATTACCCAGTGACATTACAATTAGAAGCAATCTTGACACAAGTGAATGTGAGGACGTTTCTGCTAAGGATACTGTATCTGTCGTAGACGTTGATGTGGATGCAAATGTATAATGTACCACATGGAAACTGCAGCAGCTGTTACAGGAATGTAAGTCTGATCCTAATGTTATATCTGGTCTCGTGGCAATGAATAAGGCACTACACAAAGTAAGCAGCTCCAACACCTTGGCCACAGCCCTGTACCAGTTTGGGAAATAATTTGAAATCTGTGGATGAAAGTGCTCTACGTATATTAAAAGTACAACCAACAAGAATTGCCAGGAGGGAGAAGCGTAACTCACGTGGTGTTTCCGCCCTTACAAAGGGAATACCACGGAAGAGAAACCAAGAAGAGACTGTGATCAGAAAACATGTTGCGGTCGAAAGGAGAGGAGGTGGATGGGGCCATGAATTCTGACCAACCAGGGCGCGCCGTTATTCCTTGATGCTGAATCAGTCGATCCTTTGTAAATATGCGACTCGGACGCGCGAACCCTCCGAAACACGTCTAATTGTCCAGGCCTTTTCATAAACAGTGTTTATCGGATGAATGCACCCCCCTCTCACAATGGGCTCCTGTGGCTCGCCATGCTTTCTCGTGACGGATGACCTGATCGCGTAACTACCTAGTACTCGGTAATGCAGATATCACGTCGCTGTCTCCTGGATCCCCAGCCGCTTCGAGCGCTACGTGTAGGGAAATCATGTACGTGGTATCATCCTTTCTCAGTCTTTCGTCAGACACTCACGAAGTCATGTCGCGAAACTCGACTTATTTGCGCATCGATGACAATTTGAGGTGGAGAATAATCAGAAAACACATTCAGGAAAGGAAATCCTACTGGATCATCTCGAAGGAGCAGGACGTGAACAGTAACTCAGTCTAGTCGGTGTGAATATTATGTGAATAACGCGATTTGATTTGGGGCCTATGAGGTTCAATTTTGTGAGATAATGAGAATAAACAAATAGACAACATGCGACGAGAACCCTACTATGAAGGGAAGTGGAAATATGGAGCAACATTGCCCCATTTCATCGACTTTTTCGCTTCCGACGTTACGTGAGTAACCGTGAAATTGCCCAGGTGGGCCCATGTCTTCGAATTCCTCATCGCAGAAACTGTAGACCATCCGAGGTTCATTTATGTGGATGAATCCCCTCACAATCTGGATATTCGACGGAGATTCGGCAGAAATATTGTAGGAAAGTAAGGCACCTTTAAACGTGAGTTTTCCATGTCCAACACTGTCTCTTTTATCATGAAATTTGGGAAGCTAAAGTGTTTAAGTCAGGAACGATTAACTTCCAATGCTGGTTCCAGGACGGCTACCATCTCCGTGCCCTACTCATGGCCACGGATGAAGAAGAGATTGTCCATATGGCTGTGTCCTTTGAATCGGTACATTTTGGTACATTTTTGGATTTCTTGAATACACTGCTGCATGGAATTTCATGCCAATGGGCAAGTCAGGGATAGGATCGAAACATTCCTTATTGATCACTCCTCCCTACTTCCCTTTTCTCAATCCCATCGAGGAAATTTTCCACCTCAGAAAGGTATCTTTGTCTCTTTTTTGAGTCAATCGCACCCAATAGTTGAAGAAAAATAAATGGGATAGCTCTTAAGCAATGAGCTTCACTTATCTCTTTCCTGCATCACTCCATCAGGAAAATGAAGCCAAGCACAACGGATGAACTTGTCTGTAGCCCTTGCGTCATTCGTGTCGCACAACCATCAGCGCCTTCTCCCACTCCGGAATGGGTGGATTATTCATTCGATAAGCACTGTAGGCCTATGATGTACCGATGGCAGCTATGATTTATTTCAAGGTTTGATGGTTAGGATGCGGCAAATACATCGTATGATAATTCCGGTGGTGTAGGGGCCATCGGAATGGCAGAACTGTACCTAGGCTGGAACACATAGTTCCTCGTTCTTTCTTGTCCCTTGTCTTATTTTCGTGCTTTGTATCAGCTGTAGTGTCTCGGAAAGAAGTTGTTGTACATTTTAAAATAGAATTTGCAGTTGAGGCATCCCCTTGGCTTTCACTACCAGGGAAAATATAGACTTACGTTTCATTGGTCTCATTCGAAGAGAGGGTTCGCAAATATATTTTGCCTATGGACGCAATTGCGTCCAAGTCCTATTCTTCTTTGTGTCACGGCTCATCATATAAGAACCGTCCTAGCAAGAATCCCGCAGCCGAAATGTGATATACAATTCACGATGAAACATGCATAAAAGAGATGCTGAGGCAGAGTTTCCTACACCTACCAGTATGTGAAAAATATAACCAAAACCTATCTAGACATGGGTAAAGTATGCAAATATGGTTGGAATTATGAAATACCAAGAAGCACGAGACACGTGGGAACGAAACGGGATGTTTCTTTCATAATGAACAATAATAGTTACGCATAACGGATTTGACAGTCGAAGAAGAACCTTTTTCCTTAACGGTGCCAGCAGAGACTATCGAATGTCTGTACCTGAGACTTCTTCGTAATTATACAGTAGGTAAGCTCAATAGGGAATCGATACCGAGAAAGTTCGAACGGGGTGATGGCATGCCCAGTGAAATTCTTAGCAAGAAATGAACGCTCCTACTCAGGAGTTGAGGTGATCACAGGTGCGCTAAGACAATTTCGCTCATGTCTTCGACGATCACACGCATGCTCTTGCGAAGGCCGTTCCCAATCGAGAGAATCCGCAGAATCATTAGGGTGCACACGGAGGATTGCGAGTGTCGAGGAATCAAGAGCGAAAGTGGACCTGCCAATCGGCATATCATCATGATCGTTCTTCGGTCTCGATACTGTGACGAGTCCGCAATTCGCCTTCCAGGCGGGACGACGCGTCCTCGTTGTCCCGAGAGTCAGCGCTACCGTTTGGTCGAAGAATGGCGCGCTTGTTGCTAACTTCGGCATCGCGGACCCTGTGCCGTTGTCAAAATGACTCGTTGACCAAATCATTGGAGATAGGATCGCTTGGTAAACGCACGTAGAACTCGGATCGACTGCCCTGTATTCGCGGAAATATTCCGGTGCCGCCATTGAGTAAAACGAAATTCTTTAGTATTTTCCTGTCAAACGTATCGTTCGCCCCAAACGTTGACGTCGGGAGCCCGAATCATCACCTGGTTTGTGCGCGATAAACGACAGGTTTTAAGCGTGGGCGGATCCGATGGTAAGTCGAATGCCGTGTGACACGGCCTGCTACCGCGCAGCAGAATAGCAGCAATATCGGTTTACGCAACGCTGAAAGCATTCTCTCCTATTCCAAGCAATATGTGTATAAGCACGGTGCACACAAGAATGTTTTGCCAATGCAACGTGGTCCGTCAATGAAGATTAAGCAGTTGCATTTCAACTGCTTCATCCTCATTGTAGAAGTAGAGTTGAGCATGGGATGGTTGCTAATTATGACTTAGGAGAGGAACAACACAATAATAATACGTTTTATTGTTATATGTTATTCGTGGCCAAGTGATAACCTTGAAACTATTTTTAAGCAGTGTGCACTGTTCCCGGGAGTGCCAACAATTGCTGCATCGAAGGAAGCAAACCCCTTCGTGCAGCTGTGCTGCCTGATAAACTCCGATACGAGATGAGTAATGGTAATGCTGAACAGAACAATCTAAATTCACCGAGATGATGTGGAACGACTGGAATGTCGTTGGGCGTCCCCGGCCACCGCGAGAGAGTCTGAGAAGATTCGACGCGTGCATGGGCTGCTCTCCACGCAGTGTTAACATCCTCAACTGTTGCTCCTCGCTTATCACAGCTCTGAATTGCCTCCATGCCGCTCTCCTCTCGATGTTGATATTCTCGTGCTGTTCACTGGTCAGTGCAGACCTACGCTGCCTCGTAGCTTCCGTTCTACGTGCACGTCGCATCGAGAATTCATCACAACCTCTTTACTAATTTCGTCAAGCCTATGCCCTGGATAGGCCTAAGCTTGTAGGTCCATCGGCTGCGTGAACCATCCACGAAACACACACCCGCCTATGACGTTGAAAGGCATAACCTTGTGAACCAATCGGTTACCCGAACCATGTAAGTCTTAGAGCAGGGGTTGGGAACCATTTCGACCATGTGAGACATATTAAGATTGAGTTAAGAGCTTGCGAGTCAAAGAATTTCAAAAATACCAACAATTTTCCTGAAGTTGGCATGAGACATTTGCATTCTTTGATACATGAGAAAAATGAGAAGTAACCATGATTTTTAGCTATGACTCATGAGCTAAACTTTTCGGCTCGTGAGCCAAATTTTTGCTCACTAACCTTAGGTTCCCGATCCCGATCCATGCCTTAGCGTTTTTCTATATGGTTCGGATTTGAATGATTGGATTTGGATTGGATTGAGTAGATGGATGGATTCTGGTTAATTAAAAATATGATGCATGCTTATTTGCAGGGGGTTTCACGCGGCTATTATTTTCTGCTGACGTTGAGACAATATTTCATAAGAAAAAGGAAGAAGATAGGCATCTTACCAAGGCTCCATAATTTTACGTCAGAATAAAAGTGAAAGGCAGTCAACGCGCCAAAAAATTTCACAATTGCCTTTCTTGATGACTATTTCGTTGGGAGCCGTTAGTCTTTAATGAGTGCGACTTGAAACCTGAATCGTGAAACATGATTTCACTGGATGTTTCGTCAAGGACCTGGCGGTATCCATGTTGAAGGTGAACGGTGTCACCAAGGAAAGAATATGTTGCGAGGAGACAACCCTGAGAGCCGCGCTGTGGTCTCACTCAGGAGGATCGGAGAGATCCATCTCAGATCTGCGTAGATCGGGTAACGAAGAGCACCCGTGGTACGGGAACTCGTGCAAGACGATGATATCGCGAAATCCGAAACTTATGGAAATGCTCAATTCGCCCAAAAAAAGCTATATTTGGTATATGTTGTATGAATTCGACGTTTGGTCTTCTCTCGTCGGATCATACCAGTCGTGAAGATCCCTTTTCAGGTCAATATTGTTCGCAACTTTTTCTCTTTTCCATCCTCACGATCCGGTTCGCCATCTTTTCCCTGATCTTTTCATATTTTCCCTGTTCAGGTGTCTGAGGCTTGAGAGACTTATGGTGCGCATGAAGGGCATAATAGCCAATGGATGGACATTTCTTGTAATGCCCAAATTGGGGTGTCACACTTCTCCCTAATGTACCCTAAATTCGCATCAATTCGTCCGTTGATGGTTGGATACCCGAGTCCACTTAATCGAAATCCACTCCGAGAGATCCTAGAGAAACCGGAGGAACAAAACCGGGCATACGTCCTATAATTGAAGGCACAATCACTCCAGCAGGGAGTGACGGACTAAAACACTCCGTTTAGCTATCAAATCCAAAATGCAGTGGATTGACAGTTTTGGCCTATTTGGGAGTCTTTCATGGTAATGATACCAGTATGAAGAAAACTGTCATCTGTTTTTGTGTAAATCATAGACAAGTTTTTATTTTTTCTGTTTAATGCACCATTATTAGGTTATTTCATAACACTCAGTCAAAAACCACTTTCAAATTCAATTTGGCGAAACTCTGCACACTTATGCATGCAGGTCATCAACATGAACAGCAATAGAAGACATTGTCACCAAAATTGCCATACTTGGTTCAGGTGAGAAAATATATTTAATTAATATTCGGTATTAGTGGACACAGCGGGAAAAGTCTTCACTAAAATTTAACTATTGTAAGTGGAATTGATAAAGAGATATGGAAGCGTGCTATCATCAAGCAGTCACTTTGAAAATGAATACTTTGCTTACCGCTCACGGAGAACTCCGTTTTTGAGTCCTCGTGCCTAGCCTATGGCCGACAAGTCATGGCCTTGTTGGCATCGAGATTTAGGCTAAGGTAACTGAGGTTTAGGACAGAGCGGCGGATCGACGGGGTGAAATGTCAGGTACGCAATGTGTTAAATTCCCCATAAATTCCAATGCTTATGACTTTTACTCCACCCTTCATATTTATAATACATCTAATACTTTAAATCGAAGAGGTCAAAAGTTGTGGTGGTGGTCGTGGCTGTCGCGCCCACGCGCGGGCCTACGATGTAATGGGTCATAGGCCAGGCCATCCACGGCCTAAAGCACCAGGCCCTCAAGGTTGCGCTTTTCCAAGCCATCATATTGTGACGGATGAGGATGGCATCGAGAGGCTCGACTGAGTGCCCGGGGTTCGGTGGTCTCATGCCTTCCATCGTCCGTCTCCCACTTTCATTCCGAAACATTTGGTGGCAGCGGTGGGATCGTCCTCCGAGGAGACCGGAGAGTGGTGGAATCCCGGTCACAGGTGAAGTCTGGGGGACCAGACTTAATTACGAGAGGGAGTTGGGTGACGGATCGAGAGGCTCGACTCAATGTCCGGGGTTCGGTGGTGCAAAGGTAGCACACCTGACCGGCAATCAGGAGGCCCGGGTACAATTCCCGGCCGTTCTTTGGCAACGTCCGTCTCCCACTTTCCCTCCGTGACAATATACAGTACTTTAATTTGAAGAGCCCAAGAGTTATGGTGTTTGTTACCTAAGCGCACGAGGCCTACGAGACTATGTCACTTCATGCCATAGGCTAAGCCATCCATCAAAGCGCCAGGTTCTTGGGGCTATGCTTAGCGTCAGTCAGTCAGTCAGTCATTCAGTCACCATCGTCTATGAATATTAGATTATTTCCACAGGAATTTTTTCAATGGACTTTCATGCGAGTCCGGAGAAAAGAATTGACAGACTTGCTTTCATAACGACTTTCATTCATAACTAAACGCAAAATCCTCTTCGACCAGCAAAGGGAGGCTGAGTCTTCATTAAGCTCCATATACACGTGCACATGTGGACAAAATTAAGGTAAAACGGTTTTTCGCAAATATTTAATTAAAATAGTAAATTAGAAGGCAAAAATACGTTAATTTACGTAATTTTACACGCAAAATTCCAAATATCCGATAGAAATTGATCTACATCTGTTGAAACATGCAAATTAGTGAAACATAAAAAAGCGTCGGCTCTTGACTTCTAAGTATGTCATCGTTCTTGGAACATATAATTTTTCTTTTCACGATTTAGGCATCATTACTCTGTGATTGCGCGTCCAAAATAAATTGCATATTTGTACAAATTTTCATTTATATACCTCAGAATAAAAATGTTATTCTGGTTTTGCGATTTTTACCTTCATTTTGTCCACAAGTATACTTTCGGTTCTTGGAGTTATGGGGTTCTTATGCTAAGCGACCATAGTTACGATGTCGTCCATACAAAGGCATAGTACAATTCAATCATCATTATGTATCATGAATTGTTAAATTATTAATTTTGCCAAAAGTTTGTTAGGAGGCCAGCTCTATGAAATCTATGACCTGTAAATGTCGCAAGGGACGGGGGAAAATCCCTTACATTTAAAGTTATGTCTAGTTGAGACCCTTTATACCATTTACATCGAATTTTTAAATATTATGCACAATGAGAAGGAGCAGTATTGTCAGCACGATGTAGGAAGAAGGGATAATGCAACCACATATTAATTTCTGCAATTGAAGATGATACCGCAAAAACCAATATAAATTCCTATTTCTCTTACTTGAACGCGAACGTTTAGAAATAGATATGTATCCTACAGAAATGACATATAGTAAAAATGATAATGTAAAGACAATTATCTCGTAAGGTATGAAGAAAATAATTTGACACTACTATATTTCCTTGCAATAAAATGATTTTCACGAAATACCTTCTGAACTAAACGTCTCTCCCCTTGAAATTGCCTCAGAAGCCGGACTCATAGGATTCTGCAACAAGCAATTCATGGAAGTGAAAGTAAGTTAGCATAGTTTCAATCAGAATTCGAAGCTAGAACAGGAAGGTAAGGAATAGGAACAATGTAGGAATTGGGTCTGAAGCTAGAAAACTGTACCTTTAGGAAATTGCTTATTGCATTCAACGCCTTCCAGTCATCTTGAGAGAGGGATTTCAGCGCTGGAAAGGATGATTGATGCTCATGACGAAGTAAACCTCTCCGCACCATCTTCATCCAGATTTCCATACGGCTTTGCACTGCAGGGCGAGTCCCCCCATCGACGATGACGAGGGTCCGGATGGCGCGGGAGATTCCCTCCGTCACCCACGAGTCTTCAATTCCCACACACATCACCTCCGGACTCTCACAGCCTCGGTAATCCTTTGGGTGGTAAATCGGAGGCACTTCGGGTGCTGATAACTCACTGACGGTGTTCATCATCTTGAGGGCTTTCGTGAAGGTGTCTCGGATTTCTTCATCCGAAATAAGCACTACAACATTGTTCTTGCAAGCAAAGAGTAAATTTAATTGGTATCGTTGGTATTGGTATAAGTTCAATGGACCTTGATAAAAAAAAATTAGCTATTGGTATAGACTGTGCTGTGCAATTGAAAAATCCGATCCTCTGTCCATTCAAAAAGAGACGTCAATGTGTTAAGCGAAGTATTTTGAACAGATTGTGAGGGAATGAATACACGAAAGTAAAAGTTTAACATACGACGATCCGGGTTCTAGTAGTTATAGGGTTAAGTGAGCTGCTTTTGAGAAAGTCCAAGCTCATCTTTTTATTCACACAATTCAATTTGAAATTCAAGCACTGCAACAAATTTAGGATATCAAACATTGAGAGACAACTGTTTTGGGGTCTTTCTGTTTCAGGAATGGGGGAATTGGTTAGACTGCCACGGTGCTTCTTCTTGATCACTTCCCTCAGCTGTGCAATGAGGTTCGCGTAATATTCTCCAATGATTGTATTCCATTCTCCAGCTGAGGCAAGCTGACTATAAATGTGCTTATGCTGAACGACAACGAACAAGGCAAGAGTGGCGCAGGCTGATATCTGTGATGCATGCTTAAAGAGCAGAACCACCCAGCCTACAGCCCTGATGTGGCCCTCTTAGAGTATTTCCTGTTCGCCAACCTGAAGAACCATTTGAGTAGCAAGAAATGCGACTCCAGCGATGAGTTGATTGGTTGTGTTGAGGACTGGTTGAATGATCAAAATTAGATTTTTTCTGACTTTAAAACTTTGCTGGCTGATTAGGGTTGCGGGATCATGGGATGGGAATAAGTATGGAGTGAATGAACATACGAACGCATTAGAGGAAAAGTAAGCAGCAGCAGTGACAGCAACGCATCCTTGACCTCGGCCATTGATGCACTTGAACTCTCCATGGTAATGTGCCTCAGGAGGAGGAGTGATGAGAATGGGTTTCTCCCCGAACACAAGAGAGGACGGTCGGGGCCTTGTGTTCAGGGTCCCCGGTTTCACCCTCAGCTTGTAAGGGGATTCGTGGGAGAGGACGTGAAGAAGAAAGCGAGGAAAACCCACGTCCCAATTTCCCTTCAAGATCCTCACCCCTATTGTACCCAAATGGGAAGAGTAGGACGGCTCAATCAAAGGCCAATCAGAATAACATACTAAACGATGAAGACGACCCTGCTGTCATAAGTAAAAGTTTTAGAAGTTCAGGACCAGTACTTAAATAAAGGGCTACTTCGCCCAGTAAATGGCAAGAGGACTACATGAGTACGTGACTCCCTACCTCCTGGTTTCGACTAAAAGATGACTACATTTTAAGACTTCAGCCCATCACTTACATTACCTTTATTTCTCCATTCTCGTTTTTCCTTCTTTATTACTATTTTTACACTTTAATTCCTCGGATGGTTCCCACCAAAATCCTGGAATACTGACGCTGAAAATTCATGAAGAAAAAACTGTATAATCCCCAAAGAATGCGCCATTCATATTATTTTTCTCTTGAATGTGATATGAGAATGACATGTTCTTACTTATTGCTGGGGAGAGATGGAATCCTTTCTCGAACTCCATCGCGTCGAAGGTAGTCGTGTGGTATGAGATGTAGGGTTCGAATGAGATGGCGAGAGAACCAAGGGACTCGTCGTTTGTGGAGGAAAGGGATTTCAAAATGGAATCCCATTCCTCCCTCAACCCCTCTGTGTTTCCAAATCTACTTCCAATGGGATGGACGGGTACATTGTCGAAGGCTACATGTAATGTTCGCTCTTTTTCTTCCTCCATCATCTTCATCAGAATTTGTACAATGACTCGAGGAGAAAGAGAATAAATATCCTCGAACCGATGCGACTGCAGAAGGTCATGGATGTCCAATACCTCGATCGGCAATCCAGTGGCCTTAATTCTCTCTTTCACGTCCAGAAGAAAGAGCCTTCCCTTATAGATTTTCTTATTCCATCTGCCGCAGTCAATAAAGATGACTCGTGCCTTGCTGTCTGAAGTGTCTTCCCCCTTTTCCTCGTTCCCTTGCTCGGCTTTCCTCTTCAATCCGTCGATGAGTAAAGAAGTCTTTCCCGATCGATTCGGTCCGAAGAGAACCTCAATGTTTTTTTTGAAAGGCGACGGAACAGAATGCGTCTTCATGCACGGTGTCCAATTGATCTCTGGAAAGAACCTGTAGATATTCAGTGGATGATGAGATGAAGGCAGGTGATCTGAGGAGGCCCGGTCATCTGGGTCATCTGGATCATCCGACGAGGCCAGGGCATACGGGTCGTCCGAGTCATACGGGTCTTTCAAGTCATACAGGTCATCCAAGTCATACGGGACGTCAAATTCATATGGATTGTCCAAGTCATATGGGTCACCCACAGAGACCTGGTCATCTGGGTAGACTGAGTCCTTGGGGGAGACTGAGCCATCCTGGTCATCCAGATCATCCTGGGAAATCGGGTGATCTAGGTAATCTGGGTAGACCTGGTTATCCAGGGAGACCAGGTCGTCCGGGGAGACCAGGACATCTGGGGAGACAGGGTCATTGGGGGAGACTGGGTCATCTGGGGAGGCCAGGTTATCCAAGGAGGCCAGGTTATCCAAGGAGGCCAGGTTATCCAAGGAGGCCAGTTTATCCAATGAAACCCGATTATTCCTTAAGCAACATGAAATGGATAGTTTGGGCGATCTGAGGGAACAGGAAGTGATGAGTCCGAGATGTCCAGGTTCTTCCCAGTAACTGCATGCAAATGGGTTAGTGGTGATAATATGCAGCGATCGTTGGGCCATTCCCACCATCCGAGACCAAGAACCGTAAAATTTGTGCGAGTCATCCAAAAGGATGAGATCCTGGAATGACATCCCCTCAACCTGTTTCGCATGAAATACGTAAAAGTTAGGGTCAGGGTCTCCTCGAGTTCTCCCCTCCAAATCAAGGATAACGATTTTTTGATCAAGGCGATTTCTGAGTTCTCGTACTAGCACATTCCTTTCCGTGGCGGTCCTCGTGATGATGGTAACGTGCCGAGCTTCTGTCATCCACGATTGAATTACCATGACTGCCTCTGCTGCCCATAGGTACACCCAGTTTGGTCCATGGAGAAAGCGAATAAAGACGACTCGTGGTATCTCTTTTTCCTTGGCTGGATCTTCCTGATGATCGCTTCCATATTTCAGGCCTTGCATGTTAATATGACTGAAGCACCGAAATCTCTTCTGAATGAACAGGGTGACTTCGGTTACAAACTCCGCAATCTCCTTTGTGTTTCGTTTCACATCTATTGACAACTCCACCTTTTCTTGTCCCACAGAATCGATGACTCCATGAATGTCAAGAGTTTCAGGGTAGTTGGCGTCACTAGGACGCCAAACGATCCAAGTACTCCAGCACATTGTTTTTTCAGCAAAATCTCTCCATCTCTTCCCAATCTCCACTGGATCCTGTTCTTTCATGCCCCAGTTGATCGGCATTTCATCAACTAGGACATGCTGTTCTTTTTTAGCATTTATGCTTTTCAGAAGGGAGCTTAGGTCTGGCCCATCTCTGCCTAGAAATTTGGCCGAATCCATTACTGTGATTTTGGTATTGGTTTTGAAATCTTGTTCTTTCAGCAACTTATCAATGTAATGAGTGAGCTCACCCTCTGACATATTTATGATTATGACATTTTCTCCCTTTTTCGATAGTTGCTGGGCTCTCTGAAGAAGCAGGAAAGTCTTGCCCGTTCCTTGTCCCCCCGCAAGGAAAAGGACGCCCCTATGAGATTTCTTCAATATCAGCTTCTCACGAGGGGTGAGAAGAACCAAGGCTCTTTCCATCCGTTCGTCAATCTCCTTGTGTAGTTCGGGCACTGTCCTTGGCAAATCCAGTATGGATGCACTTGCTGCAACATAACTTCTCATCACATCTAAATAACAGTCTCTGGCGTTTGAATCCTGTATCTTGTGTATTACAATTCCTTGTACTTGAAGGAATTCTCTAAACGTATCGCTGGATTCCAGTTCTTCCATTGTTATGATGTGATTATGGCAGTCACACGTCAAGGACTCTTGGACATCTATCTTTGACATATTCGGAAAGGCGACGAAACTGCAGAGGACAGTTCTTGAAAATGCTGTGGTCCCAACCAACAATCGACACCAGTATTCATCCTTTTTCAGTTGCCTTTCAGCAGTCCCTATATCAGCCGAACACCGTTCTTCTGGAAGCGTACTTTTCACCTCGATAGAGAGGAAAAGAACTTGGTCTCCGATCCAAGCAATTAGCAATACATCTTGCTCGCCTTTCTTGAGATCGGGCTGTATCTTCCTCCAACCGTCTTCTTCCATTGCTGTGAAGAACGTTTTGCGAAAGTCATATTGGCAAGCAACGAAACTGGGAGTGTTGGCGAATAATTCCTTCACAATCTTGAAAACTTTGTCTTCTGCTGTGTTCGCTCGAGGAATGCGTGTCTCTTTTTCCTTAGCTTTATTGAAAATTTCATTCTGAATTCTCTCCAAGAGAATGTAGCTAATAGGAAAAGCGTAAGAATTGTTTTCTGCATCTGGGTAATAATCTTCTTGATATTTCTTGGCCGCTTCACAGAAAGGGAGCATATCATATCCGGCATATCGAACTTTCATCAGGTCAGATCCACGAGGATCTGGCGAGTCGGATTTCTCCATTGGTCTCAACTGAGCCAGCGTTTTGGAAAGTTTGCAATTGTGCGCCAGCTTTTCCTGGAAGATGGATATTATTTCCCCCCAATTTTCCTTATGTATCTAACCTCAGTACAATGAATCATATACTTACCGCCACATGTGATTGAATCTTCTCTTCTTGTTGCATTGCGAAGTGATTCAATAAACCTGTCATAAAATAGTAGAAATAGTAATGTGAAGAAAATTTTTCAACGGGATTCCCTTAATTCCCTTCCCTACCCCTCTTCTGTACGGGACTCACAAATCTTAAGCCCAAGCCTAACGGACAGACTACATTGGTCTCGCCAAGGCCTACCTCTTTCCTTTTAAAAGAAAGTAAAAGAAACTCAATTCTCGACTTAATGGGCCAATTCGACCTACAACGGTAAATCGGTGGTTTCTGAGACATCCCGTTCAGAACGTGTAAGGTTGGGCCAATCGCAGAAATATTCATACTTTTACGAAACATTCCCGTGAGGACACGTAACGTTAGACTGATTTGAGGCCTGTTTTCCTTTTCATGAACCATTTCAGTGCGGACGTGGAACAGTTTGCATATCTGGAATTCCTCGAACAATCTCGAATAGGTCTGATGAAGAATGGCTCAAGGAAATTCATGGTTGCGGCATCCCGTTGATTCAGGGATGTCCGGATAAATCGCTTCATATCCCACCACATCGATCGACCTCTGCTAACCACAGCTTCATTCTCAGCTCAACTTCAACAATCAACGCAGGTGTGTCTCATACATTAGAAAATAGAAGATCCAGACGCTGATACGAAGGCTGAAGCAGTCATAAATCTGGTACAACTTTTGCAAGATATGCAGCAATACTGGGGGATGGGACCGGACTCCACTCTAAGCAAGGGGGGTCGGAGAGAGGGGGGTAAAATCATGCGCATGTGATGAATTCAGGAATCCACAAAGGAGAATTCATAAATACTCAATTGTGAAATAAGTTATCAAATGCAAATACCCGCATATTCATCCATTGGCTATTAGGATATTCACACCTACCAGAACTCAGACTGAGAGATCTGAAGAAGAGAGAATGGACTTAAGATGAACTGGGATCGTTCTTCCTGCACGGGTTCCCATGCCAATGGCGCGCTTCGCTACCCTCGCCAGTTACACAGCATACCCAGTATTGCAAGCTGTTCCACCCCCAAAACGCTTTTCTGCGCAGATCTAGGAGGGGCTGTCCGAGCCCACTTGACTATAAACCTAAAGGAACCACTGCTTATTTTTTGTTTGCGAAACGGTGCATCACAAGCATAAGACGGGCACTTTTCGTCATCTCCAAGGTAAAATCTTTCTTATTGTTAGTCTTTTTCCTTCCAACCCCCCCCCCCCCAGAAGCGGATACCCAGGGAGGGGAAGGAATGTATTGATAATTCCCATATTCGAAAAGCGAGATTTAGTGTTCTATATAACCCGAGGGAGATGGAGCTCCAAATTTGCTGTTGCAATTCTGTGTCAAGAGAAGAAGAATCGTGTCCAATTTCGTTCTTGTTTATGCTCTCAGAGAGGGATACGAGGAGTTTGAATTTTATAACGGGATTTTCACTAGCGAAAAGTCCTTGGCGGTATTTCCCCTTAGGAAAACAGGGGAGAAGAAAATGCTCTGAAAATACACGGGTTTCCAAAAGGAAAAATGCGTATCTATTGAAAATGGAAGTGAAAGAATATACGGACTGGGAGAGTCTGGAGTGTGGGTCTGGAGAGAGAGACGTGTATCTTCTTTCCATGAGCTGATTATGACGGACGTATTCAATAACTACTAAGTGTTTGCACTCGAAAAAGCACAGGATCACGCATATATTTTACAGAGGTGATCGGCCGGGGCGAGGGGAAGGACTACCGCTGTACCGGCGGTATTTTTCACCTAGGACACATGGCTTTCACTCCGATCGATTACAGTTACCCGGATACGCTCGAGGTGCTCGAGGTGCTCGCTGAAACACACTGGCAAGCATGTGCATGGCAAAAGCAGGCGTCAGGAGGAGCTCGTGTAAAGGTAAATATAACCTTCTTCGATCGCATTTGTACAATTCGTAACCGATCATTCTTGTACTAGCCCTGACTATGCCTACTGGGTCTTTTGCACCAATAAATTTTCGGGCTCATGAAGCAAATGGCACGGATTCTCCGCCGGTGAAGTAAAGGACAAATAAGTTAAAGGAGTTTGACTTCCAATTTCTAATCACCACCTATTCGCATTCCCACTGAGTTTCTGTAACTCCATTGTATACGTTAGATCCGTCCTTGGTTTCCTCGTCTTTGGGGGCGGAGTGATCGTTCTGCCCCCAAGGGAAGAAATGAGGATGTGAACGTATAGATACTCCGTAGAGTTGGAAGGGGTGGACTGTTCTCTGGATTAGACTAAATTCAGTATAATCAGGACAACATGATAACTCCTTGACCGTCGTTAATGGGTGCTACTGGGGATCCTGCAGAAAATTTGGAACACAATACGTTGAATCAACATTGAATAAATGTTCAGAACGTTGATACAACGTTGGTCCAACCTAGCCTTCCCAGCAAATATAGTAACGTTGTGGGAACGTTCCCCCAGAGACGAAACAGTGTCATCGACGTTGAGGGTCAAAGACCAACGTTGCTTGAATATTGTAGCAGTGTTATGGCATTATGATACCTTTTTAAAGTGCATTTTAAAAAAATATTCATGGTAGTATCATGGAATATGCATCGCCAAATAGGTAATACAAACTTTCCGCAAAACGATAAAGAACCTATCCAGTAATGCCAGATATTGGGTGAGTGCTTGACCAACATTGGGCACGATGTATTCCCAGCAAACATACTAACTTTCAATCAGCGTTGTATGAACGTTAATTTTGAACCTTCCCAGTGTTTGGTTGGCGTTGCAGCTAACATTAAGTCACTATTGCAATGTCGCTTATCGGAACGCTCAGATGAACGTTGAAGTTCAACACTGGCTGAACGTTGAGCCAACATTGCAATATCACTAATTTTAACTCTCACACCCACCCTTGTAGCATTCCATAATTGGTCAATAATGAAGGCAATAGGTTAAATATTATTCGGAAAGCATTAATATTCGTACTTTACAGGGAACGGTTATCCACTCTCTGCTCTGTGGAGTACAGAAATACTCCTTTCCTTCATTGGGAGTGGAATAATCAATCTCCCTCCCCAATACGGAGAATACAGTCAATGTATATGAAATAATATATGAAATATACCAGGGCAAAAAAATCAACGTGAAAACGTCGGCCCCTAAAAATATGCCCCCACAGGGCATGGATCTTAAATTTTACATTTTTCCTGAACCCATCGTCTCCGTAGCCATGTCCACGCCGAGTTTCAGCTTTCTACGGTCTCTCCTTTTTACTAAAGTAAAAAACTCCGTTTCTCTCCCACATCCCACATTCATTCCCACGGAGGGGGAATGAGTAAATGGTAGGCATGATAGGCCGAACGAAAGCCATGGGAATAGAACTCGGGGCCTCTTGATTGCCGGTCAGGTGTGCTACCACTACACCACAAAAACCAGGACATCTGCCAACCCTCTCGATGCCATCCTAATCCGTCACAATATATATATATATTTAAAAACTTCTCCCCCTAAAAAGGGTACCCCCAGAGGATGTACCTCCAAAGTCGGATTTTTTCTGAACTCTGCATCCCAGTAGGTGCATGTGTACTAAGTTTCATATTTCTAATTTCTCTAGAACATGGTTAGAATTAGCGTCAGTCAGTCACGATCGTGTATATATTGTACTAGCAATATATATATTATATATTGTTTGTTTGCCCTTCGGGCAAACAAACTCGCTATGGACGCGCCTTCGGCGCTCTGCGATCTAAGGCATCTGTTTTCGATGCTCACCCCTACTAATGCGGAACTCCTTTGTTCATGGGTTCAATTCTCGCACCTTAATGTAAAGGTGTTAAAGAACATATTATTAATGACGCCATGTCATTTGAAGCATAAGGATCACCAATTAACAATTTTAAGTATGCCGTTTAGTGTTCCATTGGTGTATTCAATTCCTGTCTATGGTCGAGGCATTCTTAATAGCATATCAATCTTCAAAAAAGTAGGAGTAATAGCAGCCATATGAACTGCATAAACCACTTGAGAGTTTGAACGCTAAGATGTCTAATATGAAAGATTGTTGTAGGCCTGAGCAATCGTCCAAGGGTTGGATATAAGCCTGCTGAATCATTCCCATCAGGGCAAGTACCGCCAATGTCGAACTGTATCTGTAGTATGCAAGGAAAGGTGTGGAATGATACAGCTATTTATTTTCTCTCCTGCTTCCATGAGAAAAGAAAATATATGAGAGTGATATTGGCCTAAGCATCCATCCATGGGTTGGGCCTAGGCCTGCGAAATCAGTCAGCCAACACCCCAAAAAAACGTGCCCCAGGGCATGGACCCCCAAAGTTGGGCGTTCGAAGTTAGGCTTTCTCTGGAATCGAAAACCTATCAGCTATTCACGTTCCTTCCGTTTTGTTGAAGGCAAGGGGAGCCTCAGAATGGCTTAGGCCTAAGCGTCCGTCTGAGGGTTAAGCCTAGGGTTACAAAATGAGACCCCCCGGAATGAGCCACCAGGGCACTTACCCCCAAAGTTGGAAATTTTCTGGAGTCATCAATCTATCAGCTATGTGTGTACCAAGTTTCAGCCTCTCATCATGCCTAGAACATGGTTAGAATTAGCGTCAGTCAGTCAGTCAGTCACCATCGTCTATATATATTAGGTATTAGATTACTGGGATAGTAACACTGGATAGGTTCTTTGTCGTTTTGGGAAAATTTTTTTTTTCCCTAGTTGGCGATGCATATTCCATGAAACTACCATAAATATTAATTTAAAATGCGATTTAAAAAGGTATAACGCCATAACAGTGCTACAATATTCGCGCAACTTCGGTCTTTGACCTTCAACGTCGATGACACTGTATTGACTCTGGGGGAACGTTCCCACAATGTTACTATGTGTGCTGGGTTCATGCATCTTGCCATCATTGCCTTTACCGGTTAAATATTGGCTTAATATTGACTTCCCAATTTTGCCATTCCATCACCGATGCAAAATCAGCTGACGCGATGATCCAATGCGCCCCATTTCCACGGATGAGTTAATTTTGAGGAAATCTTGAAGTTCTCCTCTAGGCAAATAGATGGAGGTATGGGTCTCGCTTTCCGCATAGTACACAAAAGTATTGGGTTGGAAAGAAAGTATTGCTGCACTTTCTAAAACTATTTATGAAAATTTTCAAAGGAATGATGGGCGGGGCTTTGCATTTGTATATGCTGGAATGTTCTCGAAGCTTCTGCCCTCGGGGTATATAAGGTGGCTGTTGCCATTAGTTGGCAGCCATGGCTCCGATCGAACAAGCAACTCTTCGCCCCATCGTCTACTACGAGTTCCTCCAAGGACACTCTGCGAGAGCCGCCGCAGACAACATTTGCGCTGTATTCAAGGGCAACGTCGTCCACTATTCCACGGTGTCTCGATGGTTGAAACGCTTGGAATCTGGCGACACGACCTTCGGAGATCGACCACGCTCAGGACGTCCATCTACAGTCGATGACGAAGCCCTGCGGAAAGCCCTCAACGCGAAGCCGAACGCCACCACTCGCGAATCGGCGTCTACACTTGGAGTCACACATATGGCCATCGGCAACCATCTGAACGACCTCGGCTATCGGAAGGTTTACTCGACATGGGTCCCTCATCAGCTCAGCGACTCTGACAAAGCAAGCTGTGTCAGTGTCTGAAAATCACTGCTCGTTCGTCCGCACAGAAAACCTTCTGAAGGAAATCGTTACTGGGTCCTCTACGTCAACCATACTCGCAAGAGTCAGTGGCTTCCATGAGGAGAATTGCCGCCACACGAACCGAAATCAGGGTTCACGAGTAGAAGGTTCTTTTCTGTTGTTGGTGGAATTCAGAAGGAATGTTGCACCATGACCTCCTGCCAACCGGTACCATCGTGACTGCCGTCGTCTTCGCTGCTCAACTTCAGAAGTTGGCCTTTCACGCCTTGAAGAAAATCCATCTACTTCAAGTGATACTAGTTTTCCAATGACGATGGTATGGTCTACGGTATTAAACGTCCTGCTAGAGTCCTGGAGAACACCGGTTTTCGCTTTTTCAGAATCGACCTTGTGTAAGCACAAAACGAAAAAAGTCAATCAGGTAATCAACCGATCATCTAGGGCAACCCTTCCCAGTATGGATCCCACGAATATGTGTCCACGGTTTAAATTGCCCACATACCCACATATAAATTTAAATTTAATTTAATCCTGGCATTTTCTCGGAGTCAGACTCTAGGCAACGAACAGAGAGTGAAGGAGCTTGAGGGAAAGATAAATGGTAAGTAGCACCCTTAGCAGCGCCTCCCACATCCCCCAATTCCTTGGGCACTTGGCGCATTGCCTCATCTCAAGATATCGAGAAGCTGCTTGGTTTCTTCTTCGGCCCATCTTGAGGAGATTTTCCACTTCATCAATGAAATTCTTCAAGGTGACCGTTTTGAATGATTTGTATGACCCTGAAGCCGAAACTCCAAATTAAAATTGGAAATACCATATCCCTGAATAGTTAGCCCACACCCCTGAAATGATAGTCAATTTCATGATTTTCTAAGTACGACCTTGCTTACTAAACTTCATTAAGAACGCTCAATTCCTTTTTCGTATGATTATTTTTCTCGATGAGTGTACAGGATTTGTACAAGATATGTATATCAAGTCTCCTGGGTTTAAAAAAATATATATTTCTTCCATATGTTTCAGTTAATGTAGCGGAAATCCGCCAGACAAACTTGAGCAAAATGGTTAAACGAATAACATGAATTAGAAGCATTATGATTGCATTAGGTGCCAATGATACCATCAATAGTTCAAAAAAGCATCTCATCAGATTTTTAGATACAGGGTCTCTCATAAAAAGTTAACGTTACTTCATTCAATTTTTCTTGAATTAAACAAAACTTTAAAAAAAATTGTCTGCAACCATAAATAAAGAAGATTAAGCTCTCGTTTGCTGAAAACTAAATGAAAAGCGATCAATTCTAAAGCAATAAATGGGAGACTGAAAATTAGACTCGAAGATATTGACTCACTTTCATCATGTCATTGAAGGATTCGTCCATGTTCGGCCTCTCAGACACGTCGTCTGTACGCCTTCACCTCCTTGGCAAGATTTCTGCACTGATTTTTGAGACTCATGAACAGTTTTGCTTTTAATGCACCAAAATCAGTAGTTCAGTGCAGAATTGCACGCCTTGACTGAAAATGTGTGAATTTCTTGCTCATTTTATTTCTACCATCGCTGATTCTTCGACTAGATAGCTCGCGGTGACTCGTTAGTGACTGAATTTTGCAGACGTCAATTTTCTTCTTTCATTGTTTCTCTTTAAGACTATTCGAATTTCACGCACTTCCTAGAAGAAAAAAAGTCAAAGGGAGTGGCATGGTCAAGGTTGCAGTGATGATGGGACTCGCGAATGCACTAATTATCTTTGAGTTTTCTGTCAATGCGTGCAATACTGTACTGGACTGCTGGTTTTGATGCATCTCACTGCAAAATTGTATAGAAGTCTCAAAAAGCAATACAGCAAAGGAGAACTAGTCATCAGTGAGTCAGTCGTCGAGAATTTCAATAAGTTGCTGAAGGTGTACTGGCGTATAAGAGAGGAAGATCTTCAACGCATTCTTCAATGACATTGTGGAAGTTAGTAAATTTCTTCAAATTTAATTCTTAGTCTCTCACATCTCTCTTCATAATTGATCGATTTTCATTCATTATTTTGCAAACGAGAGATTATTCTTCCTTCTTCATGACTGAGGAAATAATTTTTTAATTTGCGTATAATTGAGGAAAAATTGAATCAAGCAGCGTTAACTTTTTTTTAAGGATACCCTGTATATCTGCTGGAGTGAAATTGCTATAACATATTCTCTAATCTCTAAAATCAACTCTTAGGCTCCCTCCTTTTAGCCTGCTTTTTACCTGGAAAGGTGCTCTTATATACAGACAGGGGCTTTCCGTGGAAGATATAGCTACAACTCATTGGTTCCCCAGCAACAAATTCTAATTTGAATGACATCAGTATAAAAGGTTAAACTTGTTTTAGTGCCTGAGTAATGAACCTTTCGAATCTGATTAATTTCAGGCTATTATTCACTCCTGAAAAACTTTCCGGCAGAGACATCCATATACTAGCGAGTTAGTTTGCAAACAAACTCGCTAGTATGAGATAAATGTAGCGCTAAACGAAATGCACCTGTATTGCTTGCAACATCACTTCGTTAAACAAATCTCACTCAAACAAGACATTCATGGATTCATAATAAATTGACACATGTGGGAGAATCTTTGACTGAGTTTTCCTCGACCATTTCTGTAGCGCTTCCTCTCAAGGGCACCAAGGATCTTGGAAACCATCCCCGAAATTCTTCCTGACGTCAGTTGAATCTGCCAGGAAACAAGAGGTTGGGCTTCAGGTCATTCAATTTTGCTTCGAGCGTGAGATTACGGAGAATAACAAAAGAGTTGAAAGCGATTCCATTTGAAACCTCACTTCATCTCCGTCGCTTTCCAGAGTTTCCGGAAGGGAACTTTCCCTCGGGTCATCCACATTCTTCCATTCAGTGTCAAGGTCTCTGTCTCAAGGACCTCGATGTCCCTCTGACCGCTCTGATATATGCTGCCGCCGATGACAGATAACCCCCTTTCCTCATCAATCATCACTGCATGATCACATCTCTCGACATTCAGGGACGGAAGTGTCTCCCAGGGCCCTCCTCCATTCACCCTGCACCTCCACACATTCCTTCTGGATTTCCTCCCATCCCATCCCCCTGTTACGTAGATATGATCATTATGCATAGTAGCTGCTTGGGCCGAAAGAGGATCGGGAATGTTGTGAGGGAATGTTGACCACAGCTCCGTTCTCGTGTCCAAGCACTCGCAGCTTGAAATGTGTCTTTTCATGTCAGGGTCTTCACCTCCTAAAACAAGAATGGTGTGGGGGTCCTTCACCACCAATGTTGCCCTCATTCTCTTCTCCCTCGTCGGAGAGACGGTCGTCCATGTCTCTGTGTCGAGGTCTAGCCGGTGCACATCCTGGGGACTCCCCGACCCTCCCAATAGAAAGAGATGATTCTGGTTGACAACCCCCATGGTCCCTTTGATGAGGATTGGAGATTTAATGGGGGTAGGCTCTTTCCATCTATGGGGAGCATCCCTAGGATCCTTCCCCTCTAGGTTGAGGATGTGTACTTTCCCTCCTCTACCAAATATGAGTTTTTCAGAGTGGGCGAGGAACACACTGCCAACGCTATAGAGACTTTCGACCCAGAAAGTTGGAGGCTCCTTGGAAAAAAAGGGATATAAAGGGATTTCCCATATCCCTGCCCTTTTGTGGTTATCAGTCCCCATGGCGAAAATTCTTCGTTTCCCTGGACAGGAAAAATAGTTCAGGATACCTAAGATCAGTTTCTATCGCATACGCAAGTAAATTATAATAAAATCAAGACTGCGTTCAAGGGTTGCTCATTGAAAGAAGGTTCGTGATTTAGGCCGTAAGATTACCTGCGGTGTGATCAGCTTAAAACCGACGGGTTTTATTCTAAATCTAGCGATGGAAGTGCCTTCGGCGCTCTATGACCAAAGGCAATTACCTAATGCTTCCAAAACATTATTTTTCGGAGCTCAGCCTTTTTGAACCAGTTAAAATCTTTGCTTAACGGGTTTGACGATTTCCTCGCCTCCAGCTTTCGCACCTCGAAAATGAAATTATTTCGGAATACGTATTAATAGTGACGTCATATGATTTCCACCATAAGGATTATCGGGCGAATATTCCCGGTATGTCGTTTAAGGTACCTAAAGTCAATTTGCTTATTGTACATGGTTACCATATACAATCATTACTTCAGCTCTTCAATGCAATTAATTTTGGAGACTACGTATGGTATTATGTATGAGTATTTTTATATTCATGCATATATACAGTATATATATGTTGACACCAGGAATCGGATAGTGTTCCTTTTCAAACTCCTTCTAAGAGGTGTTGTTCATGAGAAAATACTTAATTTCACTGCACCCCATAGGTATTCACGTTCCCTTTCCGATGAAGGAAGTGCGTGCATAGAAATTTGCCAAAGCATCCGCAAGTGAAATGGGCATACCAACATTAAATCACAATGTTGAGGGGAAATCTTCCAACCCCATTTCCTGCTGGAAAAATATAGCACCTTTGTAGTTGCAAGGGTACCGGTACGCATTAACCAGTGTCCTTTTACCCACCCTGATACGTAGAAAGGCATAGGGGAAAAGGGAAAAATATCTGGCACTTCAGGCCAAGGCAGGAGGATTCTCGATCATGTTGGCAAGAAAGTACCTGGATACGAATGGGTCAAGATTGGTGTTGGATTGAGCCTTTGTCCGAGGGTTAGTTATAAACCGGCTAACTCAGTCCTGTGAGAGCAAGTACCTTCGAAGTGCAATTTTTATTGAAGCATGTATTCCAACAGCAACTAAATTTACATCCTCTTTCCTTGAGGAAGGTGTGCGAGTGACATTAACTTAGGCGTCCATCCATGGGTTAGGCCTAGGTCTGCAAAAGCAGTCCCCTCGAAATGCTTCCCAGGCCATGCACTTACAAAGTTGGAGTTTTTGTGGAGTCTGCAGCTGTACGTGTACCAAGTTTTAACTTCTCATAATTTTTCATCTAGATCTCCCTGTAATACCAGACAAGCCGCGAGTGCAACGATTCAGAAATTTGAAATTAGTAAATCATGCACACAGGCTAATTTCCATGGAATAAATACACAGGAGACTGAAATTAGCATGTTGTAATGACAGATGAGGAAATTCCTTACGCCACGAAGCTCACTTCATTAAATTTTAGCGAGTCAAGTGTTTCAAATTTCTCCTTGCTTGCGTTTCATGACGTTGATTCAACAGATGAGTCGGAGGACTCTATCATGGTGAAAAAATTTCCCTGCCACAAAATGGGCAACGTACGCTCATCTGTTAGCAAGTTGGACGAAGTCATTTTTAATTTTTGTATGAATAAGGCTTTCATGCCGATGCTCCTTGCATAATCAGATCCATTACGCGATTTTGAGTGGTGAAGTTCGTGATGCTTTCCGAAAAGTTCAATTTTGATAAGATATAAGATACTCCATTTTTGTTTGAAGAATGAGTGATTAAACGAGTTGACACGAGGCCAATTTTTTACAACTTGAATGAAATATGGTAGAGAACATGAAATGGAGACGGCATTTCAACATTTTTTTCTTGAAGGAGCTGGTAGTTCATTATAAATGTAGTGACCCATGTTTCCTCTTGGTATCAAATATTGCTTGATTATCATAAATTACCTTCGTGGCGAAAAGTATACGTCCTCGCTCCTTCCTCCATCCCATGACTCGCTGGGATCTATAAAGAGATAAAAACGCGGGACTAAGTAAGTCGACGAGATTTGCATGAGGAGAGAAATGCGCAAGATGAGAGGAGCGGTAGTTATGAAATCATGAGTATGAAACTTTGAAACTACACCTTTAGAAAGAGGCTTCTTTGATTCAATGCCTTCCAGTGATCCGGAGAGAGAGAGTCAAAGACGGAAGAGGATGATTGAGGGCGGTGAAGGAGTAGGCCTCTTCTCTTCATCTCCCTCCAGAGTTCCAACCGGTTTTGTGCAGAGAGGTGAGTCCCCCCGTCGACGATAACAAGGGTCTGGATTGCGCGGGATATCCCCTCGACCACCCACGAGTCTTCAACCCCGACGCACATCACCTGGGAACTCTCACAGCCTCGGTAATCCTTCGGATGGCAGATCTGTGGCATTTCTCTTGTCACCCCACTCGCCTCTTCCTCATGTATCAAAGCTTCATGGAAGATCTCTCGGATCTCTTCATCAGAGATTAGCACCATGACGTTCTCCTTCCAGTGGAAACAACGTTGAGAGAGTGAAATCACTAAAATGCATTTTATTCATGTATTCATCCAGGTACAGAGTACCCGTCATAGTACGCACACCGTAGAGGAATTTGAGTTACGCTTTCTCAGTTAAAGGTTTCACTGTGAGATATCGACGTTTTTAACAGACACTTTTCGTGGGAATTTTCAGATTAAATGCTACTAGAATGCTTTCCCTTGAGAAAGAGGTGAAGAAAGAATCTCTAAGGGAAAGTGATAATGATCTACTCTCATGGTGACTGAAAAGTCAATTGTCGGAGTTGGCATGTAGCCATAGTCTTCTCGCGCCACTTAAATGTTTTTCCCAAATGCTGGACTCGAATCTTTGCATACAATTGTCGTAAGTTTTTTCATGTACAGTATTTTGGAAATAGTAGCTCGAAATGTTTCCGTTTTCGCTGCAGGTAAGTCAAGAATTCATCCAGTCACCAACCTCTCCCCGACATGATATCGTGCAATAAAACATAACGTATGCATAATCGATGAGCATTTGCTCCCAGATTCCAAGAGCCACATGTCCTTTCCGTGATTTAGAAAAATTCAGCTCCGCTGCCGGAGAGGAGCTCTTAAGTCACAAGTGTTACGACCGAAGGTAATTGTGCATCGTATGATTTTAATAATTTTGACTCGGTGTCGTGACAAAAGGTAATTCTGCAATTGAACCACTTCAGGTTCTCGTACGAACAGACGCAATCTTGCGAAATTATGAGTTAACATTCCTCCCAACTAATTAATACATAATTAGTAGGGTATTACATAATTAGTAGGTAATTTAATTTAATTAGCATATTACATGTCTTAAGATTATTCTGTCTTCCTTATCTTCTGCAAAGCATATTACATCGCTTTATGCTGTGGCGCTTAATATGAAATGCAAGACGCCTCTTTGATGTAGAGATACGAGATAGATGAAGGGATTGAGAATTGAACATACACATGGTTGGGAACGAAGGTAAGCAGCAGCAGTGATGGCGATGCATCCTCGACCCCTGCCGTCAATGCACTTGAATTCCCCATGAAAATGAGTCTCTACAGGAGGAGTAATGAGGATGGGTTTCTCCCCTAACACGAGGGAAGAAGGTTGAGCCCGAGTGTTTAGGGTTCCTGCTTTCAAGCTCAATGTATATGGGGATTCGTGGAAGGTGATGTATTGGTGAAAGCGTGGAAAACTCACATTCCAAAATCCTTTCAGGATATTCACCCCTATTGGAACGGATACAGGGAAAGCAAATCGTATCACAACAGTGAATTAGGAAATATCGTTCTAATTTAATCAATTCCAACTGCATTAGAGTAAATAATATAAATTGTCAGTCAATCTTACGTGCCTGCATGTCACGATATTTTATTCAGCATCTAGCTATTCGTGATGTTCCCAAAAGGCATACATGAATGTAAAGTTCAAATGAAGTTGAATTAATTTGAAAGGTTCATTTGAGAACCATGACAGATGGGGTATTTCAAACCAAATATCACATCTCGCATATTGCGGCCCTACTACCAGTACCAAATGTGTCGATTGCATAGCAGAGGAGGAAAGTACATGATTTATGATTTTCAAATGGCGCTTCAAAAAATGCATCAGACTTGAAACTACTCAAGAATTTTGGACAGTGGCTACAAGATGGTAGAAACTGCATTTTTGTTTGCCTAAAGTTGTTTTTTTTTGCGTTAAAAGTAGGAAGGATTATTTAGGAACACCCTGTATACTGTACCTTTTTCCCACATGAACTCAAAATTCATATTCGGACCGCACTTCCTGCAGCTCACATATACAAGGTGTGCCACATATCTCTGACACATTTGTTTTCTTAATGAAGAATAGATTATTTATTTCCTCTAAAATTTTTAGAAAATTTCATAGAAACTTTGAAAATTATGTACCATCTCCCGGATTTCACATGGCAATGCTTTTTTGTTCAGTAAATAATTTATTTCCAAATGGCCTCCTTTCTGATTGATGCACTCTCTGTCTACAACCTATGCACTGTTCATTACTGTCTGCAAAGTTTCTCTCACAATGACGGTGATAATTTTCCTAATTCTATTATTTGGGTCACTAGCATTCCATGAACTTGTGTGGTACATATTGCTTTTTTTTAGGAAGCACTAGAGAAAAATATCAGGGGCAGCGAAGTTTGAATAAGAATACATTTTGGTAAATAAATCATTTCATGATTTGGTGCCACCTCATGGTTCCATGATCAGCACACTACCAAGACTTCGCAGCCCATGATATATTTTTTAATGGTGCTTCCTAAAAGCAATGCGTATTTCACAAAACCAAGGATTGCTGATGACCTATAATTAGATGTATGATGCTGATGCTATAATTAGAAAAGGAATCCCTACCATTGAGAGAAACACATTGCAGGCAGTAATGAACACTGTTTTGATTGGATGCAGAGTACATCAATCAGAATGGAGGGCATTTGCAAAAACTATGTATTTACCGAACGAAAAGCACTGTTGTGCGAATTCCATGGGTATGAACTCAATTTCCAATGTTTTCATTAACATTTCCCAACATTTATGGTTGAATACATTATTATTTCTTGATTAATTAAGGAAACAAGTGTGCCAGAGATACGTGGAACACCCTGTACTCTAAAATTGGGTAATTCCAAAACCTCCAATGTTTTACTTTGTACGTTTATCGACCCTTTGAATGGGATCATTAGTCCCACGGTTTATATAAAAAACGACCGAGATAAGTGGAATCGAGAAAGATGATTGACTTCAGCTTCCTCGATGGGATTCGTTTTCCACCCAAGTATGAACGCTAATTATTTGTAGGCCTATGTCTCGCTCAACTGAAGCCTCCCTACCAGCTGAGCCTTCAAAATAGCGAAAAAAGGATGACTGAAAAAAAGAATTAAGAGTATGTTTCAAGTGTTTCCTGCTGTATTGACGGTCCTCTGCAACAATCACGATGCGCTCTTCCATTTAAAAATACCTATTCCTTAACAAGCACAAGGGAGAAAACGTTCTTTCCCCATAGAAATAAGTGCTCTGGGACATCGTGACCATTTCAGCATTATTGCATTTCTTCAAGTGTCTTGTGAAAATACTAATTCATTATACTGTGACGGATGAGGATGGCATCAAGAGGCTCGACTGAATTCTCGGGTTCGGTGGTGTAGTGGTAGCACACCTGACCGGCAATTAGGAGGCCCGGGTTAAATTCCCGACCGTTCCGTGGCTACTTTCGGCTTCTCATGCCTTCCTTCGTCTCATCCGTCCATCGATCCTTCCTCCGTAATAATACCTTACAAGCCACAATTCGAACGTAACCAACAATATTATATCATAAACCCTCGTAACCCGATCTTGTCCTATTCTTGCAGAGACTAAGGACATGAATTAGGTGACTAGATGAAAAAAGATTAATTACAGTCTCTGGAGCTGTCCAGAGAACGTACAGATAATTTATATTCTTCTTTGTTACCAATGGATTCCTCCATCCTTCATTCGCGTTTGCCGACCCTTACGAAAATGTCTTATGGGATTCCTATAGGAACCTAAAACAATCCTATCGGTTCATATTGGGTTCAGTTTGGGACCTATATAGTTCCCTGTAGAACCCATAAAGTTCCCTATAGAACCGATAGAGTTCCCTATTGAATCTATAGGGTTCCCTATAGAATGTATAAGGTTCCATTTAGAACATATAGGGTTCCCTATAGGACCTGTAGAATTCTCTATAGGACTTATAGGGCCTTTATGGAATCCTGAATGTCCAATATGGTTCCGTTTGAAGTTCTCCTCTAGGCCACTAGATGGAAATATTGGATTCTCGCATTTCACAAAGGGCACAAAAGTGCCCTCCCCTTACCTATGGAAACATCTCTCACAAAATAGTATTGCACATCCCCAAATGTCTCGCCTTGCCTCATTGTAGCAATTAATAAACTTCTACACTTCCATATTTGTCAGCCCCATCTTCCGGATAGAATCATGGAGTCCGGGCAAGAAATGTGCCCTTATTCCCTTTGAAAACCACGTACGAGAATAAGCAGACTTATTTCGTATGGAGTTTCGGTGAATAGACGTTCTCGTAAGTTTTGTCTTCTTTTTCCTTAGGTGGAGAGAAGAATAATACTTCTTTCTACAGAAGGAATTGGACATGCAATCTAGTGACATATCTGGGCCGGGGTCATAAATGAAACAGACCTGGGCATTACCGGTATGTATTGCAATATAATGCAAGTGTCCGTCATGGGAAAATCCCTAATCGGTGTTTCAGTTACACCAAAATGCTGCGCCAATATAAACCCCTGTCGCCTTTTACGTCGTAATGCCTGGGCTTCGAAACCCAAAAAATCCTTCCCGAATCCTATAGGTCAGGAAACCTATAAGACCCTATAGGGAACCTATAGGATCCTATAGGTTTTTCGTGTTCCAAAAACCAATAGGAAAGTCTATAGGTTTTCTATAAGAAATAACTATAGGTTTCCAAAATGACATTTACGTAAGGGGATCCTTGGTTAATTGGCACTTGTGGTTTTGATTAAGGCAAAGTATTTATGCAAATCTGCAAAAAATTGGTCATTATTGAGTGTCGCCTGTGGTTTGCAATATAATTGCAGTTCTTACTTATTGTTTGTGATTGTTGGAATCCTTTGGCGAACTCCTTCACGTCGAAAGTGGTTGTATAGTATCGGATGAAGGGCTGATAAGCAATGGTAAGAGAAATGAGAGACTCATGGGACAACAGGAGTAAGAAAATGGACTCCCATTCAACTATAAGCTCCTCTGTGTTTGCGGGCCCGGGTCCAATTGGATGAACCGGAACATTGTCCAAGGCAACGTGGAGACTTCGCCCTTCCTTCTTCTCTTTTTTCAGCATATTCAATAGAAGTTTTCCTATGACTCGGGGAGAGAGAGAATAAACTTCCCCAAGTTGATGTCGTTGGAGAAGGTGATGGATGTCGAATACTTCTATCGCTAGGTTTTCCTTCCTCATCCTCTCTTTCGTTGTCACTAGAGAAACTTGGCCTTCCGGATAATATTTCTTGGTCAATCTGCTGCAATCAATGAAAATTATCCTCGCCTTGAAATCTGTTGCATTCGCGTTTTCATGTTTTATCTTCCCCTTCAATCTCTGGATGAGGTTTTCAGTTTTTCCAGAAAGATTGAATCCAAAGAGTAGTACAATCTTCGTTTGCTCAGTTTCGGTATCGGCTGGAGGGATAGTGGAGAGCCGAAAGTTGAAGCGTGGGAGGGAATCCGGCTCCATTGCAGCAGTCCATGAGATCTCTGGGATATATGCCTCCTCAAATCGATTACGAAAATTTTTCTTTAAACGTGGTGGAAACCTAAAAGAGCAGGAGGTGATGAGTCCTTCCTGTCCAGGTTCTTCCCAATGACCAGAAAACAACGGATCTGTGGTGATGACACACAGGAATCTTTGAGACATGCTCACCAGTCGAGACCAAGAGCTGTAGAAACTTCCACCATCCAGGAGGACAAGATTCTTGAATGACATCCCTGTCACCTGCTTATCATCAAATATTAAAAACGCCGGGTTGGAGCTTCCCCGCAGTCTCCCACTCGAATCGAGGAAGGCCACTCGCTGTTGGAGGCGGTATCCGAGCTCTTGTATCAACACATCTCTTTCTGGGAATGTTCTTGTGATGACGGTGAGCGGCTTGGAATATTTCTGAATTGATTGAATCCAAATGAGGATATCGGGTACCGATTGGTAAACCCAATTGCGTTCCGAAGAAGAATTGATGAATACAACTAGGGGGGTTTGTTTTTCTTCTCCCAGGTCATATTCCAGGCCTTTCATGGGGAGAAGGTCGTAGCATGGGAATCTCCTTTGAATGAAGCGGCTGACTTCTACCACTAACTCCCCCATTTGTCTCGTGTTTCTCTTAATCTCTCTTAGTAGCTCCACTTTCTCTTTTCCCAGGAACTCGATGACTCTGTGGATATCGAGAGTCTTAGAGTATTTAGCGTCGCTGGGACGCCATGCTACCCAAAGACTCAAGCATTTGCTTTTTTCTGCGAAGAATTTCCATTTCTTCCCGATATTTTCTGGATTCATATTATCCATGTCCCAGTTCAATTGCATTTCATCAACGAGGACATGCCTATCATTTTCGCTGTTAAGATTTTCAAGAAAAGTCTCTATGCGTTCTGGAGCGCTGCCTAGAAATTCGACGGAATCCACTATTACGATGTTATCCTTAAATTCATTTGATTCACGCCACTCTCGCATATATTGCATCAGCTTTCCCCCTGACATGTTGACTATTAAAACTCTTTCGTCCCGTTGTGCAAGCCTTTGTGCTCTGTTAAGGAGTAGGAACGTCTTTCCTGTACCTTGCCCCCCGGCTAGGAAAAGAACGGACCGATCAGACTCCAATACCAGCTTCTGATGAGGAGTGAAAAGAAAGAAAGCTGTCTGCATCCGTTTTTCAGTGATCATGCGGAAATCATCCATTGTCCTCGGCATTCCTTGTACGGATGCAGAGGCTGCCATGTACGTCCTAATCACGTCCAAGTAGCATGATATCGCGGCTGGATCTGATCCTTTCGTTCTTGTGAGAGTGAGCCCGTGTGTCGCTAGGAATTTCTTGAAAGCATCGTGCGATTCCACGTCTTCTTTCGCGAGGAATTTCAGATGACAGCAATTTATCGCCTTCGCAACCTCTTTCGCAGGCAGATGGGGGAGAGCGACAAAGCAGCAGAGGAAAGTGTGGGAAAAGGCAGTCGATCCAAGAATTTGTTGAAATACGTGTTTGCTCCTTTTTAGTTGCCCCTCCGCTTTTCCGACCAGGTTCTTAAGGTACTGCTTGCTCCCTCCTCGCTCTCTGCTTTTGACCTCGAAGAAGAGCACGAAAACCCGATCTCCATCCAAGACCATCCCGCACACATCATGGTCACCTCCCAAAATATCCATTCCCTCACTCTTCCAATATCTCTTATCGTCTTGTGCTCCTTTTCCTGCTATTCCCATTGCCTTATAGAACGTTGTTGCGAAGTCATATTCATACGTGACGAAACTGGGAGAGTTAGAGAATTCCTCCTTCAACATGTCAAAAACCTTGGCTACAGCCGTAAAAGTCGATGGTATTCTTATTTCCCCGGAGGCCTCCTCAGTAAATTCGGCTTTCTCCATTTTCTCAAAGAGTCGCCTCTGATGCTGTTCCCGGAGCATATATGCAGATGGGAATGAGTAAGCCCGCTCTTCTGCTCGAGGATAATATTCTTCTTGATACTTTTTGGCACCCTCGAGGAAGGAGAGCGCCTCGTAGCCAGCGAGACGCACCCTCATTCTTTCGCTCTTTCGAGGATCCTCCCCCTCAAACTTTTCCAACCTTCTCAACTCACCCAGCTCCTGGGAATCCTCGCATGCATGCATAAATTGGGTTTTCCCCTGTGAAATAAGTTACGCGTATTTTTTGTGCTCTTCAAATGTTCTAGGATGTACTTTGGAAGTCAACGAACCTTCCATGTGTTTCCATATTTGACTGATTCTTTCTGTCCTGTTTCCTGGTTGCTGGCTTCCCTGAAGAATGCAAATTGCGAGTGGATTAATCGATAACCAGACATGAAAGTTATCAGATTAATCACTGTGTGGAACCACTTTCATGAGTGGCTTCGAGACTTTATGAAAGAATAACGAATATGGCTTTCGTGAACGTCATGTTTTCCTAGCCCAAAATATAATGGATAAATCATTGGTATCAGTAGTGAGGACACGAACGGGTGGAAAGTCACGCACAGAAAGTGTAGCTTTATACTGATTAGCAACTGAAGGTGATGGAAAGAAGTATTCGTGGTTTGCCATTCCTGTAGAAGAATGGAAAATTAAAATAAGCTCGATAAAAAATATTCGTTCGTGACAACCCAAACGGAGTCCATAGATCAGATTGGAACGGGAGTAATACCCATAGCCATCTTTATATCTCTAGTCATGATTCGCAATGATGTCGAAGATAGAAAAGGGACGTTAACCCGATCAATATCTTTCAAGAACAGAATTCTTTCCCTCCCCAAAAATTCGTATCGATCCGAAGCATCAGTGCCAAAGAAGTCTACTGGGTGGCTAAGGTACAAAAATTGGAGAGTCGATGCAGCATAGTGATTTTATTTCTATGACAAAAAAAAACTTAAACCGAAAACACTATATTGAGCGCATCTGGCCACCATAGCAATTCAATCAATCGAAAAAGAGTTTCAGTATGCCAGGATATGATTTCATCTTGAAACAAGATAGGCAATTGACTTGGGTGTTGGGGGGGGGGGGGGAAGGGAATCACTCACCTTTCCAATGGATGTTCCTTATTTCTCTCCGCATGTTTCTTGACTTCACTCTTTAGTTCGCGTACTTTCATCTGCTCTTCTCCATCATCCTCCAATATTTTGTGGGAACTTGACGCGGTGGTGTCCTCCATCTCAAATAAGTCTAATGAGGAAGTATCAAGGCAACCCTTCATATTTATTTGTACAGGTCTCTCTTTGCTCCAACGATGGAACAAACAAAATAAACTTTTTAATCAAATCGGAGAGGCAGCATGCCATATACATTAGGTCTGGGAAAAAGTATCCGGAACTTTCGACTCATATATTTGACCCCCTGTAACTTTTCATGCAACAAACATTATCAATCAAAATTATCTCCCTCACAATCTATAACTTTTTCCCATCTTTCCTTAGGAGAATCGATTCCTCTCTCCCAAAACACCGCATCCCGTGAGCCAAAGAAACCATCAAGTGCGTTTTTGAGTGCACCTTCGTTCGGGAACTGCTTCTTGCACATGAAGTCGTCCAGCGACCCGAATGGGTAGTAGTCCGATGGTGCAACGTCCGGTGAATACGGTGGATGCGGCAGAACTTGCCAGTCGAGGTCCTTCAATTTTTGCTGGTTCTTTTTGGCGACGTTTTGGTCTTGCGTTGTCGTGCAATAAGAGGACCTTTTTTCGATTGACCAATGCGGCCCGGGATTTAAGCAGGGCTTCATGGACGCGCCGTAGTTGTCTGCAGTAGACGTCCGCGTTGATGGACTGGCCGATCTTGAGGAGCTCGTAGTGCACTACGCCGAATCGGGCCCACCAAATGCACAAAAGGACCTTCTTTGGGTGCAGGTCGGGTTTCGGCATTTTGCTCGGGGGTTCATCAGGGTCCAGCCAAGTGTATCGATCTTCGTTGGTCGTTCCACAGAACCCACTTCTCATCTGACGTGATGATCCGGCCAAACATCGGGTCTTCCTTGTGACGCGACAGTAAAGCTGAGTAAATGGTCACTCTTTTGAATCTTCCCAGTTTCGGACAACTTGTGAGGGACCCATTTGTCCAGTTTGCGCACCTTTCCCATGGTGTGAAGGTGATTGGACACGGTTGTACGGTCGCAGCCGAGTTCGCTCGCCGATTCAGACGTGGTTTAGTGGGGATCATCTTCGATCGTGGACTTTAGCGCATCGTCATCGATGACGGATGGGCGTCCAGAACGGAGTTCATCTTGAAGAGTTCGATCTCCACGTGAAAACTTCTCAAACCATTCGTATGTCGTGGATTTGCTCAAACAGGCATCGGGGTACACCTTCTTCATGCGACGGACCGCGTCGTTCGCGTTGCGCCCCATATCGAACTGGAGAAGTAAGCAATGACGGATGTGGTCGTCAAGCCGCATTTTTCAATCGAGCGGGAGAATTTTTGCCTGAAAGCTATACACGACAGATATACAACATTTTACAGAGCTTTTCAGCGTCTTTATTTTCATATATTACATAGCCACAGAACAAGCTTAGGCGGCGCGGTACGAACCCCTCAAGCTTAACCCACAAAAAGTTCCGGATACTTTTTCCCAAACCTAATTTGAAAGCACTACTGGGTAATTCCACGCTAAGGTCAACTCCGAGGCCAAAATAAAAACTACTTAAATATTCAATACTATGAGCATACGCTCAAAGATAGATATTGGCGGCATATGATAGAACGATCAGAGTGTTAAAATAGTCACTCCCCAGAAAATGCTGATGGTCTAAAGTGTCACCCCCTGGACCTGCTTATTTTATTGAAATGTTTGCTTTAAATGTTTACTTTTTGCGTATTACAACCGAACTTTCTGATGCAAAACGATGCAATTGTTAGCTATATCATCTTCATCTAATTTCATTTTTTTAAATGGCGAAATGGTACATTGAAAGCAAAAAAGGGGACTTTTGTCACCTCCAGGTCAAAATCTTTGATTTGGAGGTTCACTTTCTCCGAAAACTCCGAAAACTGAAAATAGGAAAATAGGATTACTCTATTACATACATTTTCACTCTCCCTGACATTTTTAGTGACCACTTTACTTTTAGTTATTTAATTAGACAACAACGGAAGCTACCTGATTTCCTATGCTAAAGAAAAATAATTTATTATAGGAGAATGGATGTTAGGCCCCAATTTTCAGCTGAAACTGCAAAAATTCTAATTTCATCGTGGAACTTCAAAAACATTTAAAATACAGCTACGGGTTTCAATAAGCATAATAATTCCTTTATGAAAACGGCTGCGTCGGATCCAATAGATTATTTTCTGTACCTGAAAAGTAATAATATTCCTAAAGGAACCTACAGTATAAGATACCTCTAGGTTTCGTATGTTTCCTTTAGGATTCCTTTAGGGCTGTTTCGTGAAGGATGCTTGCACCAGCACAGGGCGCGCAATATCAAAGCATCTGTGAATAGGTTTTTAATAGAAACTGGAATAACTTGGATATGTATGACGTCACCCATGGAATATCAGTATAGATATGTGTGGGATATTTCAATTTGATTATGATGCTGGCTTTGGATACAAACAACTTATAACTTAGAATTAACGTCAAGAGGTTTCCTAAATGTTATATTTCAAGAGGACCTCATTAATATACTTAGAACATACAGTCAACTCATGATAACTCGAAGTCCAAGGGACATTCGTGTCAACGAGACTTCGAGTTAAGGAGGTTTTTAGATTCTTTACGCCACAAAGCTGTATATACATGTATATAGTATTACAAAACGTGTTAACACCTCCTCATTTAACGCATAATCACTGGTAAAATTGAGTCAGAAGAGTTTGGCTTATTTTCACGGCACCTTCGCGTTCGACGATGTTTTTCGAATGCGCACAGTCAAAATATTTTCATTTGATTCATTTCAGCCTATAGTGTTAAGCGTAGAGTATTCTCCCACCAACCTCTGGGGCCGGAATTTCTTGGTTTATCCCCTGACTGGGTTACAACCGGAGAGATGCATTCTACGCACATCCCGATACAGACCCGGGATTCGATACGGACTTCTCAGCATAGACGTGTAAAACGTCCCCGCGTGTTACACTTGTAGTCCCCTTAGAAAGGATAGCTTCCTCGCCGGGATGAGATCTCATCATCATATATTTCATCATCAGATCATAGATTCATCGGGATCTCGACCCCTTCATCAATCGGAACCCCGTCCTTTTATTGATCGGCATCCTCACAAGGAGAGTGACTCCCGAGGTTGGAAACGGAAAATGTAGTCGACCGCGTAGTAACCATCCCGTTTCTCTAGCGTATATTTCACTCATGGGCCTAAGTGAAAAGTGGTGGAGATGGACTTCACCGAAGATACGCACATCGTTGAGATCGATACGGGATAAGAGTGCCGCACGATTAACGTCCGTATCGTAGGCGTGAACACGAGAATAAGAGGGAGGGCGATGCGCAAGACGTATAATGTCAGCGGCCGCTGCACAGAGCGTTAATGGGGATGTTGACTGAACTCGTGAATATCCAAATATGACCCGGAATTCGTGGGTGTCTTCCACAGGTTTGGGTCTCTGTCTCGCTCTCGAGCGAGCAGTTTCTTTCGAGTCTTCGCGACTGTCGGATTCGTTCTCGAGAGCGGGAGAGAGCGGCTGTCGCGTAGAATGTTCAAGTGCTGACTGAACTCATGGATAACCGACTATGGTCAGGACCGTAGAGAGGAGGGGCAAAATGGGCAATTTGCCCCGTGTCCCTTGCCTAGGAGGGGGGGGGGGGGGACGGCCACCCCGGATGATATATGTACTATTGTTTATTATTATCGTAGCGTTCATTCGCAATGAAGAGTTCAAACCATAGAGTGCATATAGATATCTCTGGAGAGGCCTTCGCTGCCTCGAGACTTACAAGTGCTTCCGCCATCTTGGTGAAGTCTCGCACGTGGGAATGAATAGCGTGATCGGTTGGGTCCGGCGTGGAGGCCCCCAGGCGTATAGCTCGGGGAATGTTGCCTCTTTTGCCCTCCCCCTCTCCATGTGTCTCCATTGAACTCCTTGCTCGTGCGACTTCAGTAAGATGACGACCGCGCCTGGAAGGGTGCAGCGCCTTGCGCCATAGGGCAAGCCCCTCTATTATACCATAGAGTAGAGAGTGTAACTAGAGGCGACACTCCGAGGGGTAGGGGAGGGTTGAAATATTACAGAGACATCTGGTGGCTTATCAGCAACACTTCCATGCGGCGTGCTTCGTGGCAGCGGAATCGGGAAACGACTCATTCGGGGATTCGACCCAAAGGGATCCTTCAACGTAACACGCGTGTCTCGTGAGTCCGCTGCTCGGCCATGGAAGAGTTGTTGATGTGCGCCCGCTAGATGGAGGATCGACAGCGACATATATATTGCGACCCTGTCAATGAATGGGATTCGAGCGGAGTGGAAGCCTCTAGTTACACTCGCTACTCTATGATTATACACTCTCTATGGTTCAAACACACCCAGAGAGTGTTTTGAAGCGGCAGGGAGGGGAGAAGAGTGGAAACGTAAATATTGCCTCAGGCCCTTACGTAAATATTGCCTCAGGCCTCACAATTCATTTTGGCGACACTGGCTGTGTTACACGCTTAGCTTAGGCCAGAAATGTCAAACTTGACTAAGCTGGCTGCCGGATGGAACCCTTCAGGAGTGGTTGGGCCCACATTCGCACATCTTGCACCAAATTTTCAATTTACAACAGGTTGAAATAGTCTACTCTGTTTAAAAAGCACCAGTTGCAGAAGAATTTGCAGGCCGGACGAAATCAAATAGTTGGCCGGCAGTTTGATACCGACTGGACTCGGCTAGACCGACCCGAAGTTCGTGGAAGGCGCACACAGGTCATTCTCGAGAACGGGATGGGCGATTGTGGTCGATAGGAAAAAGTGCCGATCGATAAAGGGATCGGCAGCACGAAACACATGTATCCGAGCAGAGCTCGACCATGAAAGTGCAAGGTCGGAAAACAGCTAGACAGAGAAGCAAGACATACGACCTTGGGCTTTCTTAAGCTGTACTTTCATGCAAGAGCAAGTCTTCACGCGCACTCTTCAGTCTCAGGCTATATTTTCATCCTCCCTGTCCATGCTAAAGAATGATATTCTATTATATTGTCTTAAATAATTCATACTGATCCGTTTTATATTTTGCTGACGTAAGTATAAATGTCTTGCATGAGGGGGAAGAGGCGGATAACCAAAACGGATAGGTGGGGAGATCATCCGGTTATCCGACGGTTCAACACGGGGTTTATGGGGGGGGGGCGTCGGTATAAGAATGCAGGTCTCTTCCGACTAGCTCCTCAGGGACAACATTTACTTGGCAGGGAAGAGACACCAGACAATAGTAACTCATGTGCGGATTCACAAGGTCTGAGGGTATTGGGAAGGAAATGCCAAGGAGATAGCGAAACGGATTATTGTCACGAGGGCATTCTGAGTGATTGCATAGAAAAGAATAACGATTGCAATTTAGAATTAAAAAAAGCGGAATGCGTTTTGACATTGACAAAAGACGAGTTGGAACAAGAAAGGGGATATGACCATTGGAAAAAGTCGATCTAGTCAATGAATTCATGGACATACCTCATCCTTTATTCATTTTTCTTTAGAATCCTGTCTACATAACCTTTAAATTGACTTTAAAAATTATGTTCTGGCAGGAATGAACATGAAAACAGATCCATTCAAAAGGATTGCGAAGGAGGACGAACAGTAATAGGGTAAAGCATCATCGAGCGACATCTAAACGTTTGGGACAGTCGTCCGATACGATGAGAAGAACGCGTAGGAAGTCGGGAGACGTGACGTGGGGAACATTCCCGGCGTGACTGAGCAAAGGTTCATCGTGTTAGCATCCGACCTCTGCGATGCTGATCTTGTTCCTCCTTTTGTAGGGGGAAATATGAGCACGGGTTATTTCGGGGTGTGCACTTCTCCCGACGTGATATATCGAATCACAGCTGGCAAAGTGGTGCCAGGTGACGTGTCAGTTGTCATTCGCGCGTCCTGGACCTACAATTTTTGTAACTGACCTCAAAGTAAATCTAAACTTCAGTTTTGAGCGAGGAAGAACCAATTACAGCTTGGGGAAACGAACACAGAGTGATGTCGCTCGAGAATTCCGTTAAAGAAGAAAGAATCGCGTTGCGATGCGGATTTTCGCTCCATGGTCCCTGTGCATCGTGGATCGAGCCCCACTTGGTCCGTTACCGATTTCATGATCTACTTCACGTTTCGCCAGAAAAGTGTTTAAAATCTGGCGTGTATATTTCGTGGATCTGTAAAATACATGATTTCACTACTCAAGACAAATTACTGTAGTTTCATTTGTTAATAGATCACATTGTGCTCTTTGTCATCTCTCCATTGCAGGGCATTGAAATATGGGAATATCAACAATTTTCAACTTGGGTGGCCAATGGGCGCACGAGAAAAATGCAGAGGCTTAGCTTGACTAAATTGCATCAGAAAAGTCAGCGTGGGAGCTTGGGTGAAACGAGACTTGGTGCTGGCAACCTAAATGCCCTCAGAACAGTGTTGGAGACAGTTCGTGACAGAAATATGACAATCACAGAAGCATAAATAAAAACTGGGATTCACAAGAATCCCATTTTTTATTTATCAAGAATCCCCAAGAATTTACAAGAATCCCCAAGAAGAAATTGCTTTCCTCCATTCAAATGCTATCGTGATCTGGAGACTTGGATGCGACGAAGGTAAGATCGGGGGGTCGCACAAAAGACGTACGGGGATTGCGTTTCGGGATATGACTGAAAAGGACATAGAATATCTCTTTCATCTGTGTCCCACATGCGTGTCCTTCAAATGGGCCTCATGAGGAGGAATCAGGCCAGTCGTTAAGCAGGAATTCGTAAATTTCCTACCGCAACGTGTGGGATCGTTCGCTGTATGACATAAGAAGGAGGAACCGTTACGTTCGCATGTTTCTTAGACGATGTCGCGAAATACAACTGAAGGAACCTGTCCAGTGATCCACGTGAAGAACAAACCGAGTCGATTTTTATTTATCACCTTGCCTTGTCGCTCGAAGATGCCGGCGGGTTCATGTCGTAGTACGATTCCGTATCTGTCGATCGAACGAACCCTTCGCGCTCGGCAATCACCACCGTACAGATAGATAATACGAACATAACTGACGGCATTATCGGATTGGGGTTGGTGGGAGCTCTTTTTCCTGTTTCACGGGAGAGTATGGTACCTATCACTGTGCGGAATTGCAACAGCAATTGCAATTCCGAATTTGCTTCAGATTTGGAATTGCAGGAACTGTATGCATCCTGATGGTCTGGTTGAGAAGGGTTAATAATCGCTTGGTGGTGCTTCACTCTACCTTTTCTCTCATAACCATTCATTTTTTCCTCAACGCATTCAGGCAAGCTATCCATCTGCACACGCGTAGGAATAATACGTAAGTCTAGCTCGCGAACGTGGTAATGGAAATTCAACGAATAATAAGTGGCAAAATCGCATTGCGTTGCGGAGACGATCGTTTCAGAACTTGAAGAATGAGTCCGTTTTCATAACTGATGCTGCAAACACTCGATCGTCCATGCTCGAAACGGAATAAAACTTACCAGAATCCGGCAGAATACGGGAGTAGAATAGGATAGGAAGGTCTGCGTCTCCTGAGTTAGTAACAGGACGAGACACGCACAGAAAGGAGAGGGAAGAGACGCGGTGCACGTTATCGTTAAAACACGCTGGGATCGGCGAGAGAGGAAGGCATATGCCAAGGTGACTCGTTGCGATAGGCGAGAAATAAGTTTTGAGTCATACCTAAAGCGTAACGTCCAGGTGCTGAGATTCCGAAAACCTCACGGGGGAACGCCGCCTTTCCGGCACACCTGCTCGAGCTCAGTGCTTTTGTGCCGGGGAACGTTTCCTAGGGGGTCAATTCACCACGTCGATTTAGGGGCTAAAATGACCTGACAACGTGACAAAACAACTCAATCCTCGACTCACTAGACCAATTAGGCCTTCACTGGTCTTCCAGACATCTAGTCGAGGACGTGTAATGTTAGGCCAATTACAAGCATATTCAGTTTCTCTTGGCCCTCTTACGAGAGCACGTACTACGTTAGACCGATTAGCAGTCTATTTCGAGTTTCGTGAACGACTTCGGTGCGAATGAAGAACGTTAGGCGTATCTAGAGTTAATCGAGCCGTCTGGATGAGTTCTGAGTAGAAAATGCCTCCAGGAAGCATGGAAAATACCGTGGGCTCCATTCCGTTAATTTACGGATGTCCGAATGAGATATATCCATATCCCACCGAGTCGATCGGCCACTGATGGCCATAATTTCAATTTCAGTTCATTTAATGAACACGACGCAAATTCTGCATAATAAAATCTACTGTGGTCCGTGGTGGTGGTCGGTGGTATGTGCGCGCGCACACATGACACACACGTGAGCACAGCGCGATCGCGTGTACTCTCCCCATAGAATCATCTGCCTGCCTTTGGGTGTACGTCTCCCTCTAAGGCTCGCATTTATTTTCCTGCCGTTGCCACTGTCAGATCTTTTCTCGAGAACATCATAGCCTGGGGGGGGGGGGGGGCTCGGATGACATAAGAGGACGAAAATAAAACGATGGAGTGGACAAGAATTGAATCCAGGTACACCTGTTAGCCGTTTGAGTGTGCTACCACAACACTACAGAACCCATAACCTTGACAGGGATAGAACCACTTTTACCGCCATGAGCACTGTCTGACCCTGGCTGATATTTCCCTTTATTAAGGGAAGCACTTCACGGGGAAGGACAGCTCAGGTAGGCACTCGGTTGGGAAACGCCCAAGCCTCGTGGTGGTCCGTGCCGGCCCCTTCCCCAGGGGTGTCTGATCATTTTTACTGGTCACTTTTTGTGTCGTGGTGGAGTGCCCAGACCTTCCATCACCCCTTTTTGGACCTTGAGAATACCAGTCCCCCTATGACTGATCCGCACGTGTCTTTTCTTTCAGTTTCTGGAAGTCTGCAGTTTGCAGTTTTACATCCCTTTCGGTTGCTGAATTTGTGATGAAATTGTTTTCACAAACCCTGTCCGTGTGGATGGTGGATTTTTCCCTGAATCCTCGAGACGCTATCAACTTGCCCGATCGTCACTAGAGTCAACATCCACATCCATTTTCCTACTTGTTGGACATCCACACACTTAAAAAATTTCGGTAATTTCCGAGTCTCCAGCATAAGAATTTCCGACCAAGAGCATGTAGACCCCCATTCCCTCTGACGGACGGAACATTTTTCCTGCATGTCCTCGGAAGTCCGAAGTCGTTCTATTTGAGGAATTTTCCACTTCTTTTTCACAAAATATTATGGCTAAGGGATCTACAGTCGAATTCCGAAGTTCAAGCGAACGATCCTTTTCCTCATTCCCGTCGGGAATGCCTGTTTCGAATATTCTCGGAAGAACCTTCCAGATCATTCGGGACTTTCCGTATCGCCACCTTGGGGAAAGTACCCGACACCTTTGGTTCCCATCCCGAATGGTAGATGACTCTCAGTAGCCTTCCATATTCCCTTAATTATGACTTCGTGATGCTTCGGAAAACGGACGGTTTTCATTCTCAAGAAGAACGATATTTTTTATGCGTATTTCCCTCTCGGATACCGGGGGAATGAAGAGCATCCCAGCTTCGTCTTCCCGTTGGGAGAGGGACTGCTCTGAAACGATGGATGGCCTACTTCACCGACCTCATCTACATTTCCTGGCTNGATGCCCTACTTCACCGACCTCATCTACATTTCCTGGCTGCCGGCAGCACGTACTTCCTGGACGAAAGTGTAAAATGTGAAGGACTCGGCTATTCTTTTCTAACATTATCTCTTTGAGAAGAGAGAGAGACGACAATGGGACGCGATATTTTCCGAAAATGATTATAAGGAGGTACTTAATAATCGCGTTCGGAAATAGAAATTACATCCTCTCCGTGATAGGGATGCAACAAGTACTCACGATTGATAAGGGGAGACCGCGTAATGTAATGAAATCCCATATACCATGGAGCATTTCGAATGGAAAGGAGCCGTTTTTAAGTAACTAAAACTTGCTGCAAACCTGAGGAAAGGAAATACTCTGTTGTCCTGGAAGGAATCACGATGATCTTTAGAGACCACCACCCAAGTAGGACCCGAACGAGTTCAATGAACATTTAATTCAAGTTACGGTCAGCGTTCCATTACTGTCCTTGGAAAAGCTCTATTAATGCAAAATTCTGTTCAAAACAGTTCAAATTATGTTTTCCTGGAATTACGTGAATTATATATTTCCTTTTATATTTTATTTTATAATAAAATTTCCTTTTTTTAGAATTCATCCTACATAAAATTGACGTTTTGGATAGGTTCTTCTCATTACTTACATTGCATTCAGTCAAAGTAGAGCCCAGCTCACGTGGTTTGGATTAAGAGCCTAAAAGTTGCCGATCTGTTGGATTGATGGTACTTTCCTTCCTCGTACATTGTCTGGGAGAGTCTGGTGGAGAAACGTGGGGATATTCAAATTCATAAAAGAAGCTTTTGTCTTATCATCAGCTATCTCATATTAAGGAGTCAGACATCCCCTTCAGAAATACCCATAGAGTGTATATTGATGTCTCTGGAGATGCCTTCGCTGCCTCGAGAGTTATAATTGCTTCCGCCATCTTAGGATGATCCCGCATGTGGGAATGGATAACGTGATTGGTTGGTTCCAGGCGTGAAGGTCCCCAGGCACATACCCTGGGGCTAGTTGCCTCTTTTACTCCTAAGCTACCTCCCCTCTCCATGTATCTGCTATGAAAAACCTGGCTCGTGCGACTTCAGTACGATGGCGACAGCGCCTGGTAGATAACAGCACCTCGCGCGTTTATGCACTCTCTATGGGAATGCCACTTCATAAATGAGAGAGGGTAGTAGTTCCTAAGATAACTTTTGGTGCAGTCACCTTGTAAATTGAACCATCCTCCCTCTATCGTTCGAGCCAGAGTTCTCTGGAAACTCCTTGGACTGGGTTACCCCTAATGGCGGATTTATTCAAGAATTCAAGTATCTTCCGCTCTGGTTTATGTGAAAGAAGATCGGCTACATTGTGGGAAGTATTGGTGACTAATTCCAGCTGTATCCGGAATTGACCCGCTATAGCGACTACTTTGGCGCCATCTAACGTCGGTTTTGCGAATCTTTGCTTTAAGCCAATGTCCCATGGATAACATTGATATGCTTCAGGAAAACATGTTAAACGTTCGACGAACGTCCTTCAAATGCAGCATGTTTGGAGACTAAGAGGCATCTTAATTGTGCGCCAAAAAGGTCATTCTGGTAAAATCGATATCCTGAATCCTTGTGCAAGCAGTTGACTCTCAAAGAGTCAAAGGGTGATGAGTTTCATAAGATGAGTGTCACTGCCGATGATGAAAAATGATAGCAAGAATGTTGACGAAGGGGAATTTTTGTTTGACAAATGCCGAGCTTTATGGCATGTTCTCACATCCCTCTCTCCCTGAAATTTAATTTTGGAGTCTTCTATCAACTCTGTTGACCAGTGCTAATTCCTTTTATAACGGTCCTCCGGCGAGCAAGCAATGTCCCGGCACAAGGATTCACGATACAGACTATACACTGTATGTCCAAAGACCCCTTTGAAAAAATGGTGAGCGAACTCTAAAAAGGTTATACGCTACTTGGGCAATGCCATATATTTAAAGGCTGCAGGTCGTATTTGACACGAGATAATCTTCGGCACTCGATCATGAATGAAAATATAGGAATGAAATAAGCAATTTCCTAAAGGTGCAGTTTTCTGGCTTCAGACCCAATTCCTACATTGTTCCTATTCCTTTCCTTCCTATTCCATCTTTGAATTCTCATTGAAACTATGCTCATTTATTTTCACTTGCATGAAATACTTGCTGCAGATTCCTATGGGTCCGGCGTCGGAGGCAGGTTCAAGGGGAGAGACGTTAGGTCAAGGAGGTATTTCGTGAAAATCATTTTATTGCAGGAACGTGTAGCAGTGTCCAATTATTTGTTTCATACCTTACAAGAAGAGTGGCTTTACATCGCCATATGTATGTCGTAGGGTTTTGTGGAATTCAGGGTGATTTCGAATCTCCCTTGGGAGAGACAGGATTCCAATAATCCCGCGGGTTTAGAGGAATCCTCTCAAAGTCGTATCAATGTCACAACACACTAGGGAGATTCCATATCTCCCTGGCTTGAAAGTCGCCCTTCCCACAGGTTGTCCCGCCGAAGGCAATTCTCCTTTCGCATGCGTTAACGGACTAATCAAGGCTGAAAAAAACCGTGCTATTGTCTGTTCCCTAACAAAATTCTCGGATATGGAATCCCTCTAACACTTTCTTTGTGGGTAGCCATAACGTGATTAACTGGAATTGCCATGTGAGTGCCACTCTTTTGGGAAAGAATGCGCAGGGCTGTCAGATTATGTTGGAATCCTCCCATGGCCGCCACATCCGCAGGACATTCATAAGAAAAAAAGCATAAAAATTCATATCACGCGTTGACAACCCTATCGATTTATATAACCCTTCCCATTATGGGCGAGGGGAAAACCGTAGAATTTATTGCCCAAAATCTCATCCGTCAAGCTTATTAGCCGTCTTTATTTGGAAGTATTAAAAAACTTTGGTTAGGAATAGACAATAACTTTACGGAAACGTCCTATAGGAAACCTATAGTTATTTTGTATAGGAAACCTATAGACTTTCCTATAGGTTTTTGAAACACGAAAAACCTAGAGGATCCAATAGGATCCCTATAGGGTCGTACAGGACTCCTGATCAATAGGATTCGGGGAAGATTTTTTGGGTTTCGAAACCCTAGCACTACAACGGGAATGGCAACAGGGGTACATATTTGCTCAGTGTTTTGGCGTACATTAATAACCGACTAGGGTAGGTGCACTTTCGTTTATGATACTAATACTGCCTAGGTATACAAAATACATTGTCCATGCCCACAGATGTCCCTGGAATGCGCGTCCACTTCCTCCGGTAGAGAGAAGAATCATTATTCTCTCGGACTAAGGAAATGACAGGCAGAACCTGCAAACACCGTCTCTTTACTAAAACCCTTTTAAAGGCGAGATATATGGGGATGTACAAAACTCTCCTGTGGGAGAGGATTCCATGGATAAAGAGGACACTTTTGTGTACTGTGAGATATATGAGAACCACATACCTCCATCTAGCGGCCTAGATGAGTACTTCAAACGGAACCCAATAGGTCGTATAAGGTTCCGTATAGGCCCTATAGGGAACCCTATAGTTCCTCTAGGTTCGAAAGGGAGACCTATAGGTCTTATAGGGAACCATATAGGTCCCAACCGAACCCTATAGGGTATAAAGGGGACCCAATAGGGTCTATAGCATTCGTATATGTTCCCATAGGATTCCTATATATTCCTAGCGGAATATATGGGAATCCTATAATACATTTTCCTAAGGGATAGCTATTAGTGAGAATGCCATGCCTGATCCTGCCTGCCACTAAGGAAGAAAGAGAAGTTTCGAAGGCATTGGTTGCTTCAACGAAGGCGAAAGCTTTGAGGGCAGAAACAGGCTACGCCAAGAGGGGTGCAGGATCCATCTGCAAGTGCAACGAGTCTTGTTTCACCATCAGGTGCAGTGTAAAAATACTAGGCATAACATGCTCATTCAAGTGGCATGGGGGAAAGCCGTGCAACCTCCCAAAGTAAGACAAGTAGTTTGTTAATTAACTCCGCTTCGAATTTTATTGAATTATTATTTTTTCTTTCTATGCATGGACTGAAATGAAATTCCATTTCCCCCGGTTGTCTTGATAATTCTCTTTCTCCCTAGGTGTAAACATAATGATGGAAGCATTGGCAGCTAATCCGGGTGATTTGGAATCCCCTTAGGGGGAGGTGAGAAAATGGAGGTTTTCGAGTGGGTTCCGCTAAACCCGTGGGTTTAGCGGAATCCTGTCTCCCCCTAGGGAGATTCGATATCCCACTGCATTCCACAAAACACTACGACATATATCATGCCATTTCGGTAGGAAACATATATCTTCAAACTTTCACCACCAGGAAGGAGAAATGGGAATTTAAATTTGAGAGAATGATCCTCCTCTGCCCGCAAGGAAGTGGACGCGCAATCCTGCAATTCTTGTCCATATGTGCGCATGGGCAAGAAATTAAACAGGTGTAGGCTGTACTAGTACTAGAAACGCAAATGCCCCTACCATGGGAAAACCTCTACTTGGTAATTAATTTAGGCCTCAAAGCGCCGCCAATATTGACCCCGGTGTTCATACCGTTGTAATGCCAGGGTTTGGAAACCCAAAAATCCTCCACGAATCCTAAGGAGCAAGACCCCATAGAGATCCTATAGGATCCAATAAGATTTTCGTTTTTCAAAAACCTAAAAGGAAAGTCTTCAGGTTTCCTATCGGACAGGGGTGCTGAATTCTTTGGTAGGAAGGTCCATTTAACTGATGTCCCCCTGTCTTGCGGTCCGGAAGTAAAATTTATGCGTTACACTGTTGAAAAAGAGTGAGCGATTTCCGAGAAAGGGAGAGAAACTGGAGTTAGCAAAAACGAGGAAGTACAATCGATAACTACCCCTTTATATGAGCAGAATCTACAACTATTTTTAAGAACGCGAAACGAAGGAGAGAGAGTACTTTTCAAACTAGTAGAAAAAGTTATTCTCAATTCTCAAGAAAGAGAGAGGTGAGCGGCATGACTTTCTTGTTTTTAGGGAGTAAAATCCTTAACTCCAGTTTCGCTCACTTTTTCGGAAGTTGCTCTCTTTTCTAGGAGTGTAGAGATGATATTCCTTATCAGATAATTTCGCACTTAGGTTATTCCTTTCAGAAGGACTCGTCAAGAAATTTGAAGATAGGTGAGGTGGGAGGGGGGGAGGGGATGCGGTTGCGAGTCAAATGAGGAGATATCTCTAGCATAGAGGAATGGAGGCATTTGGAACTTCTTCCCTGCTTCGAGACTTCATTATTGGCCCCTGCCAACGCATCAGAGGGGCAGGGGAAAGAAGCCAAAAAGCTCAGGATTGGGGAGGAAATCAACACCTGACAGAAACAGGAATCATTGGGAAGACAGAAATTCATAATTCGAAGTTGTCTGGGAAATGTCGGACGAATAGCAATATCAGTCAACTGTCCGCAGGTTGGGCAGTTCTGCTATACAGTAGGACATTTCCGTAAGGGTTTAAACCTACAAAATGGAAAATTTTTGTAAAACATTAAATTATTGTTTAATATCCGGCGAACCAGCCTAGGCTGTTTAAAAATGTATTCATTGTAGGTAGGTTCCCTTACGAAAATATCTTATAGGATCCTATAAGGATAATATCCTTATAGGATTCCTATATATTCCTTTAGAAATATATAGTAATCCTATAGGAACCTAAAGGAATCCAATAGGTTTCTATAGGCCAATAGGGTTCCGTTTGAAGTTCTCCTCTAGGCCACTAGATGGAAGTATTCGGTTCTCGCATTTCTCAAAGGACACAAAAGTGACCTCCCCTACCCATGGAATCATCTCTCACAAGAGAGTTTTGTACATCCCCCAAATGTCTCGCCTTGCCTCATTGTAGCAATCAATAAACTTCGGCACTTCCTTATTTGTCATCCTCATGTTCCACATAGAATCATGGAGTTCATGCAAGAAATACGCCCCTATTACCTTTGAAAACCACGTACGAGAATGAGTAGACTGTGGCCGAATGGAGTTTCAGTAAAGAGACGTGCTCGCAGGTTCTGTCATCCTGTTTCCCTAGGTCGGGAGAATAATTTACTTCTCTCTACCGAAGGAAATGGATGCGCAATCCAGCGACATATGACGGGGTTGGGCCGTAAATTATACAGACCTGGGCACTACAAGTATTAATAATGCAAGTGTCCCTACCATGGGAAAGCCACTAATCGATATTTGATTTACACCAAAATGCTGCGTCAATATTAACCCCGGTCGCCTTTTCCTTCGTAATGCCTGGGTTTCGAAGCCCAAAAAATCCTCCCCGAATCCTAAAGGTTAGGAGACCTATAAGACCCTATAGGGATCCCATAGTATCCTATAGGTTTTTCGTGTTTTAAAAACATATAGGAAAGTCTATTGGTTTCCTATAAGAAATAACTATACGTTTCCTATAGGACATTTCCGTAAGGGTAATTCTCATATTCGAAAAGCGAAATTTAGTGTTCTATACGACCCCAGGGAGATTGAGCTTCAAATCTGCTGGTGCGATTCTGTGTTGAGAGAGGAAGAAAGGTGCCCAATTTCGTTCTTGTTTATGCTCTCAGAGAGGAATACGCGGAGATTGAATTTTGTTACGGGATTTTTACAAGCGAAAAGTCATTAGCGGTATTTCCCCTTCTGAAAAACGAGGGAGAAGGCTCTGAAAATATGTTCAAAACAATTGAAAAAAAAAACGGGTTTCAAAAGGAAAAAAAGTGTGTCAATTGAAAATGAAATTGAGAAAATATATATACCTGGAAAGTCTGGAGGCAGGGTTTGGAGAGAGAAATGTATCTTCTTTCCATGAGTTGTTTATGACAGACGTCGTCAATAAAGGCTAAGTGACTTGTCTGCACTGAAAAAAGCACAGGATCATGCACGTATTTTACAGAGGTGATCGGCCGGGGGCGAGGGGATGAATTATAGCTGTCCCCGCGGTGTTTTTCTCCTAGGATACATTGTTTTCATTCTGATCGATTACAGTTACCCGGATACGCTCGCGGTGCTCGGGAAACACACTGGCAAGCATGCGCATAGCAAAAGCAGGCGTCAGGAGGAACTCGTGTAAAGGTATATATAACCTTCTTCGATTGCATTCGTAAAATTCGTAAGCTATCATTTTTGTGCTGGTCCTGACTATGCCTACTCTGGTCTTTTGCACCCATAGATTTTTCAGGCTCATGAAGCAAATGGCATGGATTCTCTGCCGGTGATGTAAAGGACTAATATGTTAAAGGAGTTTGACTTCTAATTTCTAATCATCACCAATTCACATTGCCACTGAGTTTCTGTAATTCCATTGTATATGTTGGATCCGACCTTCGTTTCCTCATCCCTGGGGCGGAGTGATCGTTCTGCCCCAAAGAGAAGAAAGGAGGATATGAACCTATGGATACTCCGTAGAGTGGGAAGGGGTTCACTGTTCTCTGGATTGTACTGAATTCGGTATATTCAAAACAACATGATAATTCCTTGACCGTCGTTAGTGGTGCTACTGGGGTCCCTGCAGACAATTTGGGCAACAAAACGTTTAATCAGCATCGAATAAATGTTCGGGACGTTGATACAACGTTGTTACAAAGTAGCCATGTTTACAGGTACTGGGGTGGGAGTGAGAATTCCAATGAGTGACATTACAATTTTCACCCAACGTTCAGCCAATGTTGAACTTCAAGGTTCATCTGAGAATCGCGATACGCGACATTGTAATATTGACTTTACAAGTAGGTAGCCCATGCAAAGGCACGGAAATTTTTAAAGGTAATGAATATGCACATGGCCATGGGAGACGGTCGCCACACTCCTGCCCCCCCCCCTGCCTCCTGGCTGACCATGTGAGAAGACAGGACGTGGCAAAAGCACCCCTTATTTCTTGGTCTGCCTTTGCGCTTCTTTAATCGTCATTGCAAAGGACGGGGAACAGACGCCGAGCGAAGACGAAGGGCAACCCAAAAACGTTACATTAAGTCGTTGGATTGTAAGATAACGTGGTATGTGGGCTTTTATTGGCGGCCTCACGCTACTCACATCGCAATCCGCCGCTCACGTTTCCAACCGTTAATGGCCTCATGCCACCCTTCGTGGACCAGTTACAATGGCCATGGGAGCTGAGCTGAGAAAAAACTGGAGATCCGTCCATCCGATCCATCCGTCGGGACTGTATTTGCATGCGCGCAGCAATCGGAAGCCATACTTGTTGGGCTCATGGAGCCTAGTCACCATTCACTCCTATGGGATTGCCCCCAATTTTAATAATGCTAATGGCAGGGAAGGGCTATTGGGAATTGGTCTAGGCAAAATGCCGGCGAATCATGTGTGAAGTGATTCATAGAGTTTAAAGCGGGCCTGTGGATCGCATTGGCGCTGTAAAGGAGCAAGGGCCGCGGGATTATTAGTGCAGCCCTACAGAATACAGAAGGATGCTCTACCAAGACCCACCAACACCTTTACCATGCACCTCGTGGTCGCCCTTCGTCTCCTTTAGCATGTTTGCCTTTGTACGTTAACTTCGTCAAACGAATTAAAATTCGTTTGACGTCCGTTTCACCACTCTACGCAACGGCCATTCGGACATTAGACGCCTTGCCCAGCCCCCCCCCCCCCCCCCCCCCCTTCGCGAGAGGGTATTCACGCCTACGAAACGGACACCTCCCCCCCCCCCCCCCCCCCCCCCCCCAGGGGTATTCACGCCTACGAAATGGACTTTTACTGAGAGGCACTCGTCTCCAGGATCGATCGCGACCAGTGTTGGGCGCGCTACTTGTGAAAAGTAACTAGTTACAAGTAGAAGTTACTTTTCCTGAACAAAAATACTGATCTGTCTACAGCTTCTCCACTTCTTCGACAGAAGCTGGATGCATTGACTGAAAGCGAAAATTACCCCTGATTTCATGAAAATTGAATTTGATCATCACTTAACTGGATAAATACTCATGCTCACTCTTTTCCCTGTGCCTCTTCCCTTTCCATGGGCTACTTAACAGGTATTATACGCTGATTGATAGAATGCACCCTTTAGTTTAAAAAATGCCAATTTAGCCATTGGTGATGGGGAGACCTACCCCAGCCTGCCCTTTATCATGAGTTCCAGATAGAAAAATAGAACAAATCAAAATCATGTTCTCTTGTTTTCCCTTAACACGTTGACGACCAGCCTATTATTGCTTGTCCGCCGCGTGGGACCACGCGCATTTTTTTGTTGTCAAAAAATGCGTCCTCCCATCAGGACGCATGGTCCCAGAAAACATTTTTTTTGCCGAGAATTCATTGGAAAAAAATCTGCATCCTGGCATCAGGACGCATTGTCGCCAACGTGTTAACCAGACATGGACTGCATAAATCCAGGTTATACACTGATTGAAGAAGTTTTCACTAACTTTTTATAATGTAATGGTATTTTTATGGCGCAATCAAGGAGATGAGGGAGTTTCAACCATGAAATATGGGGAATAGGGTCTGAGGTGTTCGTATTAAAAGTGGTACATATTCACTTGCAAATCATTGTTTATTAAGTTAGGCTCTCCACTTCGAAGTGTAAGTGCTAGGCCTGAGTATTAACAGGGTCTAACTAATGATGGATTGTTGGGAGAGAGCTAAAACGGGGCACTTGAAATGTGGAGAGGCAGGTAGGGTATACCCACCCGCCGAGCCTAAAGGGAATCGGACAAAATTGAAGAGAGAGGTGCCAACGATAAGCGTACGAAAGCTTTCCGTGCAGACGCACTATCAGAACCAAAGCAACGTCATTCATTCCGATGTAACGTTAGACCAAAGGTTGTCTGTAAGGAGTCAGGACACGATGGAACTCATCTAGACATGCTTTCTCGAGTTATTAATAGATGCTGAAGTTCGTGCGACGGAAAGTACTTTGACCATCAGTAAACATAGAGCACTTCGCAGAAAAGTTTGCATCAATGCAGTCGCATATTTTGGCTGAAGGGTCGAGGTGGGGGAAGGGAGGGTAGGGCAATAGAGCCAAACCCCACCAGAGAGATATCGGGAGAGAAAAGTATGACCTCTAAGGTAGCCCTTACGAAAATGTCTTATAGGATTCCTATATATTCCTATAAGAATCCTATAGGAACCTAAAGGAATCCTATAGGTTCCTATATGCCCCATAGAGTTCAGTTCGGGACCTATATAGTCCCGATAGAACCTATAGAGTTCCCTATAGAACCTATAGAGCCATAATTTAAAGGAGGAGTTTGGGCTTAAGTATGAGGACTGCACACCCGGACTGAAGTATTTTTGCAATTTTTCAAATTTAATTCCCTTGTACAAGAAAGTACTTCAAGTTACCTTGAATAGAATCATTGAGTCCTGTGAAGAATTATGCAATCCAGCAACATATGTGCGGCGGGGTCATAAATTATGCAGACCCTCGCAGTACTGGTATTAATAATGCATGTCCCCCCTACTATGGAAAAACCCCTATTCGGTTTTTTTATTTACACCGAAAGGCTGCGCCAATATTAACCCCGGTCGCCTTTTCCTTCGTAATGCTTGGGTTTCGAAACCCAAAATATCCTCCCCGAATCCCATAGGTCAGGAGACCTATAAGACCCTATAGGGATCCTATAGGATTCTAAAGGATCCTATAGGTTTTTCGTGTTTCAAAAACCTATAGGAAAGTGTATAGGTTTCCTATAAGAAATAGCTAAAGGTTTCCTATAGGACATTTCCGTAAGGGAGGTCTAGGCTCTGTCCCAGATGCGCCTGGAGGCGGCTACCCCCGTAAAATATGCCACTGCATCGATGGAACTCTCGAATTCGTTTCTGACCTGCACATCGAATTATTTTTGCTGGTACGGCCAAGAATCCTGCACTGAATAAACCATGTTTTCTCAAGGCAATTTCATGTCCCCGTCTTTCATGTGTGGCTCTAGTTCAGCCTGTTACTTCGACTATGATGCCACAGGCAGTCTCGAATTTGCAAACCGCACAAAATACAATGAAGATGTGTGAACAACGCGGTTGCCACGCTGAACGAGGAGATCGTCATGTGTGAACCGTTGCCGAAGCTGGAAAACGGATATCAAGAATTTACCAACTACTTGACCGGGTCTACCGTGAGGCACGTTTGTGATGACAGGTTCACACTGACGGGAAGTGAAATTCTCTTGTGCGAAGACACTGGCACTTGGTCTGCAGACATGCCAACCTGCGATCCGGCTCTGCCGGGCTCTGTTTTATCTCTGGTGATAGCATCCAAAAGCCTCTTCACTATTCTCTGTTTGTTGTTTATTTGGATAGTGGCCTAAAGAGGGCGTCAGTTGAGTTAGAAATATACGTGACATTCTTTATTGACAAGGCGATATGAAGAGATTGAGAGACTGATTGTCGAATGGCAAATCAAAATGGCTGCTTCCACTTTGAAAGTGCACAAGTACCCTCTTCCTTGAAGTTACCAAGAAGTTTCGCTACTTACATATGCATTTCAAACTTGTCTTGAATATGATTTCAAAATTGTCTTCACTTCACCATTCTTGTGTTTCCTTTCAGAATTACTTTTTGAAACTGTTGAAATTCCTTAGTTTTATGCTGCTGTGTTCGGGTTCGAATTAATTGGCATTGTTAGAGTAATGTTTCGTTTGTCGGTAAGACGCCTCTTAATATAAAAAAATATATTAAATGTATAAAAAATGTATTGAATCAAATACGAGGGGCAATCAAATGAAAATGGGCATTTTCGGGTGTTGCTCTTAACGCGCTTCGAATCCTTTCGTTTGGGCCTTGTTTTTTTTTTTTTTTTTTTTTACTACGGTTTCCAGCACTACCCTATGGTCTCGCATGATTGCTGGTACAGGGTCACTGTACAGGAATAAGGGGAAAATTCGGAAAGGTGTGATTCACTCCATGTCCCCGTTTTCATTTTACTGCCTCTCGTAGTTCTCACATACAGAGAATCAGCATGAGTTTGCGTTATTTATGCAATCGTGTAATTTATTATTTTATTATATTTAATTCCTGAGATTCTGCGACATTACATCAATTGAAAGGGTCAGGAATAACCATAGAATATCCGACGTGCTTGGATGGAATTCCAAGTTTGGCTCCAGTGTCAGGCGCAAGAGAGACACGGGTAGGAGAAGCAACTCCACATAGTGATACTCACTTCATCTCCGTCGCTTTCCACACTTTGCGAAATGAAACGAGCCCTTTGGTCTTCCATTTTCTTTCTCTACCTGGATTCAAGGTCTCTGTCTCGAAGATTTCGGTGTTTATTTGACTACCTCGATATCTCCCGCCGATGACCGAAAGTCTTCCTGCAGAGTCCCCTATCTCCCTGCTTTCAACCATTCCATGGTCACATCTGCTCTTGTTTAAGAACGGGAGTGGTTCCCAGTTCCTTGCTCCATGAACCCTGCACCTCCACACGTTCCCACGGGTTTCTATCCCATCCCATCCCCCCGCGACGTAAACATAATCATTATGCATGATGGCAGCGTGCCCTGAAAGAGGAACAGGGATGTCAGGGAAAGGAGACCACCACTTATTACGTATATCTAAACTCTGGCAGGTGGAGAGATGTCTCCCAGTGTTTGGGTTTTCGCCGCCCATGACCAAGATGGTGTTTTCGTCCATCATCACCGAAGCCGCTCCTCTTCTCTTTTCTTCCATTGGAAAAATCTCTGTCCACTCTTCACTACCAAAATCCAATCGGACTACCTCCCTGGGATTTCTTTCCCCACCCAAGAGGAAAAGGGAGTCATGGAGAAAAACCCCTGTGCTTCCCTTGATGCGGAATGAAAGAGTGATGAGGAGTTCGTCGTCCCACCCGTAAGGACCTTCGTGGGGATCCTTTTCTTCCAGGTGGATGATAGAAACTTTATCCCATCTGCCATGGATCAGTTTGTGAGAGTGGGCGAGGAAGACGTCGCCAACGCCATAGCGACTCTCCACCCAGAAAGTCGGGGAGGGTTCATGGACTTCCCACATTCCGCCTCCTCCATCGCAGGCACCCATTGCGAAAATTCTTTGCTTTCCTGTAATATGATAACAGAGGACAGATATTCTCCATGAACGACAATAGTTCGCGAACGAAATGATAAAAGAAGCCAGATGCATATGTCACGAGAAGAACTGAAGGTAGGGAGGTTGGATAGGCGAGAGAGGACGAAAGAAAGCCAGGGGACGGCCGGAAATTGAAGTCAGGCCTCCTGATTGCCGTTCAGGTGTGCTACCATTACACCACCGAACCCTGGACATTCAGTCGTACCTCTAAATACTGCCTTCATCGCTGACACCTCACTCGGCCCAGTAAAGTTGTGTTTACATTGACAAATGTTGAAATGTTGAGACATGGTTGTAGTTGAAACATCCAGGGATGAATCAACAGCAAAGAAATATGCCGTGGTTATGCTCCACGTGTCTTATAAACGGCAATATGTTGAGACTACTCCACAGTAAGCAAGCCATTTGGGGATAATTTAGTGCACACTATTTCGCTGATTTACCTCCATCACAGTCATAGATTTACCTTTATCATAATGTTATTTTACCATGCTGTCTTGAGAAAAGTAGGTTATGTCACCTCACTCGGGGTTACGCCAATCTGCCGATTTAACGGTTCTCAGCATAATGCCAATGGAATGAGTCTCCTATATTTCTTTAAACAGACTTTGAAATTGCTGGATAGACCCATTTGAAGAGGTAACTCGACGGAAGGAGACTCAAGGTACTTTGGTTGAGTGGTCAAGGGAAACAAGCCAAAACTTCCTAATTCATTCCATGGCCTGTATAATAAATTCATGTTTATTTTCTTCTTAAATCTCCTTTATAAATGAGAGAACGTCTTAACCCTTTCGTTGGGATTGACGTCCCATGACGCTCAGATGACGCGAATGCCTCCTTCAACGACGCCTCCAGGAGAAGGTTGGAAATTTAAATTCCCGTTTTTCAGTGAAAAAGCTGTTCTACCCACGATGAGTCTGACTTCTTCTGCCATGTAACGCTGCGCAGAGTTGGAACGGTATTTCTTTGAAATACTACTTATAAATACGAAATATCAGATGCGCAAAAAAAACCGCGCCCTCCTTGAAGCAATATAAAACCAATAGCATAACATTTAGGCTCGTGATATTTTGAATCACATTAGAAACCCTTTAAACTTTTTATCATGAAAGTTTAAAGTGCTTAGATTGTCTGAGAAAAAAGAGACAGTATTTCAAGTACAGTCGTAAAATGAAACTTTTGCATGCTTGAGGCGGATGTTGTGTCAGCACCTCCCAAAGGAATTAAGAGATAAGTTAGGGTTAGAATATGATGGTTTGCTTAGCGCAGAAGTACTGGGGAAGAATGGTGAGAGTTTCCCATCAAATCCTGACCCTGTTCTGTGGAGTGTCTCCCTTCCCAGATCTCCTTTTAGAAACTGTTTTATACCATAGAGACTTTTCCTTTAAACGATGATGCACGGTGACAATGCGCAATCAAGGAGATTGCAATGCAAAATGTTTCCATAAGAAGCCGGATTTTTGGAAAAGGTACGCATCTGTGGATTACGACTGAAACTGCTGTCATGTGCAGAAAGTGGGATTTTCTTATCGAAATTTCGACTGTTGCTCTTCGCACAAACAGCCCCGACACCTCATAACTTTCGCGATACATATTTAATGAGTTCTGTGGAACAAAAATATTCACAATTCTAGGAACTTACAGATGAGCTTCATGAAGCCTCAAGAATGACGCGTTTTTTGGTATCACCTGGTACATAGGTGCAAAGGTGTGGATTGAACTTATTATGCCATCAACACAACATGCAAACAAGTTTTCGGCCATATCTCACAGGCGATATGGTTACGAACATGTCATTACGTATTTCTCAGTAAGTTAGAATCATCATTCAGACCAGAAAGAGTATAATCACCAAAGACGCGCATGGCGACGCTTCGCAAAAGTACACTTAGTGAACCTAAGGCCGAAACTCATGTGATGTAAATTGTTGAGTATTGGCTTATTTGGCGGATGAATGCTAATTCGATGCTGCTAATCTGAACTTTATCATTGACTTCACCCAACCGGAAGCAAAGTTACATTACAATGAGACTTTGTTAAAATATATTAAATTATTCCATCCATTTAAAATGTATACGTGCAGACAGCATATGCTTTCTCTAAGTTGGTATCCACCATAGTATATAAAAAAACGAAGACGCCGCCGGTGTAGCGGATTCCAATGCTCGCTGGCAAATAAGAAGCACCTAGCGTTAGATAATATTCAACATCACCCTGTTCAGTTCAGTTAAGAGGGGTGGAGTGGCAAGCCCTTCAACGGTTGACAACTGGTTAGTGGGCAAGGGGAAATATAAAAGGCGAGACTTATTGAACCTTCGGAAGCCTTTTCCTATGTTGAACTGAAGAAGCTGGGCCGGTAGTACCAATTTTTACATTTACGCTGTCCCAGCGTAAATTACAGGAACGCCGTACTCGACAATATTCGTTCTCCTCTATGTTATGCAAAAACTCATAATTCTACCATGGAATTCTGAACACTGGTGGCATGTTTTCGATTACCTTTTGCGCAAGAGACGTTTCCTCTTGTCTCTTGCTTAGTCGCAGTAGCCATGTGGACCTGCATGGAGATAAACATTGGGGGCAAATTAATATCAACATATTTTATGCAAGAGACCAAGAATGTTGAAAAACAAGAGAATAACAGATAATCGCGAACAACGATCAGCCATGAAAACTGCACCTTTAAGAAGTGACTTTTCTGATTCAAAGCCATCCAGTCTCCATGAGAAAAGGAATCGAGGGCAGGGGTGGATTGCTGAGGATGGTGGCGAAGGAACCCTTTATGCTCCATCTCCTTCCAGAGTCTCATTCGGCTTTGCACCACAGGGCGAGTTCCTCCATCGACGATGAGGAGGGTTTGAATTGCTCGGGAAATACTCTCCACCACCCAAGAGTCTTCAACCCACAGGCACATGACATTGGAATTCTCGCAGCCCCGGTAGTCCCTCGTATGGTAGATCTGTAGGTTATCACTGACTGCTGAAGCACATCTCACTTTCATCAATCTGAGGACTTCCTGGAAAATGTCACGAATCTCTTCATCCGAGATTAACACCACGATGTCCTCCTAGGCAGAATGGAAATAAACCTGATAAAGAAAAGTTAGTAATACCAGAGTAAGTAAAAAAAACACTGAATGTTTCCGTTAGGATCACCCCCTGACACTAGTTCAATCCAAGTTTGGCTAATCGTTTATTCTTCTGTCACGTACACAAACACCTATTTTCATATGCTGGCCAAGTATGGCGCTGGTTCCAGGCAGTCAAACATGGCGTCTCCCTTGGAGAATTTCACCGTTGCAGAACGAGATGTGATCAGACTCCCATTACCCAAAAGCGTAAAACCGTTGGCACTTCATTGCCGATGAAAAACCATAATGAATGACAGTGTAAGGGAACTTAAATTGCCAATTTCCAGAGTGAATCTTTTTATGAGTCGAACCCAGACTCAATATAATTTTGTGGTGAGGCAGTGACGTTGCATAAGTTATGTGAAATCAATTTATAAGCTCAGCATGTTTATTAACAAGAAGTAACTTAGTGGGATATCGCTCGTCCTGTGACTACATTGCTCTTGTTGAGTCAGCTTTGAGTTATCTAGTCTGCCTCTGCTGATGCGTAAGGTAGCAATGCAAGTGTTAATTTATGGAAGTATGCTCTATTATTTTCATTTGAAGACTAATATTTTATGTGCGAAAATAGAGCAATCAAATAGAGAAGGGAAAGAACATACAAGGTTGCAGGAGTGAAGATAAGCAGCAGCGGTGATGGCGAGACATCCTCGACCACGACCACCGATGCACTTGAATCCCCCATGCCGATGCGCCTCTCCAGGAGGAGTGATGAGAACTGGTTTCTCTCCGAAAACAAGAGAGGATGGCTGGGGTCTCGTGTTTAGAGTCCCTGGCTTCACTTTCAGTTGATGGGGGAATTCATGTGAAAGCACGTGACGAAGAAGGCGTGGGAAACCGACATCGCGACAGCCCTTCAGGATCCTCATACCTAATAAACCACACTGTTACGTAGATTTCTCGCTCTTTGGTACATATTTCATCGCCTCAGCGCAATAATGAGCTTGATAATGTGGCTAGCAATGCGGCTAACCACGAACACGTGAACAAGTATATTGCTGACTCTTTAGGTCATGTTTGTATAGCACATGTTACGTATTCTATGAGAAGCTTCGTGCTTACCTATTTCTTGAGAGACTTCAAAATCCCTCTCGAACTTATTCACATCAAAGGTAGTTGTGCAGTAATGAGTGTAGGGTTGGAAAGCGATTATGAGAGAGCCCAAGGAAACATAGGAAGATATGGATTTCAGAATGGATTGCCATAATTCCCTCAGTCCGTCAGTGTCTCCTGGGCCAGGGCCTATAGGATGAACGGGAGCATTGTCAAAGGCCACGTGGAGCCTTCGCCCTTTCTCATTTTCCTTCTCCAGCATCCTCACCAGAAGTTCCTCCATGACTCGAGGGGAAAGTGAATGTATATACCCGAGCCTATATTCGAGGAGGAGGTCATGGATGTCGAATACTTCTATGGCTTTCCCTAATATTTTCTTCCTAAGCTTTTCTTTTAGATCCAGTATGGACATAAGACTTCTCGGATATTCACGCCTGCGCCACGTGCCACAGTCAACGAAAACAAGGCGTGATAAGAATCTGCTTCTTTTCTTAGCTCTCTTTGTTTTCTTGGCCTTCCGCATTTCCTTGTTTTCATGCTCTGCAATGCTCCTCAATCTACTCACGAGAAATGCCGTCTTCCCTGAACGAATCGGCCCAAAAAGAAGCTCGAGTTTATAATCCCAAGTTTTGGCAGAGAGTAATGGGGTGGAGTCTGATTCCATGATAGTTTTCCACGATATTTCAGAATATGAAGACTCGTCCAGTGGATATCCCAAACCACGGTCGGATGGCAGGCCTGGTTTTCTGATGGAGAGAGTAGAGACTAGTTCATGCTGTCCAGGTTCTTCCCAGTGACCGGGGAACAGGGGTCCAGTAGTGATGATATGGAGGGATCGACGCGCCATGGCCACTACGCGTGACCAAGAGCGATAAACTTTTTGTCCGTCATCTAAGAGAATGACATCCTTGAATGCCATCCCAGTGGCCTGATTTTCATAAAACACAATGAATCCTGGTTTGTGGAAGCCACAGTGTCCTCGGAGTTTCCCATTCCAGTCTAGATATGCAACTCTTTGTCTGAGACGACCTCCGAGTTCTCGTACGATCACATTCCTTTCGGTGGCTGTCCTCGTGATAATGAAGAAAGGCTGGGAGCCTGTCTGCGATTGCTGTCGTATCTTCACAGCAGCCTCGGATGCCCATTGATATACCCACACGAATACTGCAGAAGGCTTGAAGAACAAAACTCGAGGAGGTCCATTTTCCTCTCCCAAATCCTCCTTGCTTTTAGGTCCATATTCTAGACCCTTCATGGGGAGATGAACGAAGCATGGGAACATTTTCTGCATGAACAAGGTAACCTCTCTCACAAACTCTCCAAGCTCCTTTGTGTTTCGTTTCATCTCCGTTAGCATTTCCACATTTTTTTCTCCTACAGAATTTATGACGGAGTGAATATCAAACGTCTCGGGGTAACTAGAATCACTGGGACGCCAGACAATCCAAAGACTTTGGCATTCGTTTCTTTTTGCAAAGTCCGACCACCTGTGCCCAATCTCTTTTGGATCCTTACCATCCATGCCCCAGTTGACTTGCATTTCATCGATGAGAACATGTCTTCCTTGTTGAGTATTGACCTTATCGAGAAAAGTGTCCATTTCTTCGTGGCAACTACCAAAAAACTGGACCGAATCCAATATTGTGACTTTATCCTTTAGTTCCTGTTTCACGCCCTCTTCATGATGAGAGCTAATGCCTTTCCCTTCCATCTTCGCAAACCACTCCGTAAGGTCATCTGTTAGTTTTCCCTTTGACATGTTGATAATGGTCACTTTTTCATCATTTTCCGCCAGTTGCTTGGCTTTGTAAAGGAGCAGGAAAGTTTTTCCTGTCCCTTGTCCTCCGGCCAGAAAAACAACTTTCCGATTCTCCTCCAGGATCATCTTCTGATGAGGAGTAAGAAGATGTAATGCTATTTCAATCCTTTTTTTGGTGCTCAAGCGGAGGTCATCCTCTGTCCTTGGCATTCTCGTCACGGATGCGGACGCTGCCACATATGTCCTCATAACGTCTAAATAGCATTCCTTAGCTGCTCGCATTGGCCTCTCGAATCTACTCACCTTGACTCCATGTTGCTCTAGGAATTTCCCGAAGGCATGGTGAGATTCTAGGTCGTCCTTTGCTAAGATGTTCCCAACACAGTCACAAGTAAAGGAACGACTTAAGTCTGTTTTCCACAGATATGGTAGGGCGACAAAGCTGCAAACGAAAGTGTGGGAGGAAGCTGTTGCTCCAACGATCTGTTTCAAAACCCGCGTACTTTTTTGGAGTTGATATTCTGCCTTCCCCACTACATTCCTCACGGAGAGTTGGCAGTGTATTTTCTCTCTACTCTTCACCTCGAAGAATATGACGAGCACTTTGTCTCCATTCAATATAATTCCGCACACATCATGGTCCCCTTCTATGATATCTATTCCTCTTTTTTCCCAAAGTTTCTTTAGGTATCGCGACCTTTTCCCTTCAATTCCCAAGGTTTTATTGAACGTTGTTGCGAAATCGAATTCGTATGAGATGAAGCTTGGACAATCGCCGAATGCGTACTTTAGGAAATCGAAAACCTTGGCTACGGCTGTGAAGTCTGAGGGAATTTTAATTACTGCATCAATTTCCTTACTGCCTTTTGCCACTTCAATTTCATGAAAGAGCCGATTCTGATGCGTTTCTTTGAGGACGTAGGCAGCAGGGAACGAGTGAGGCCGCAACTCTGCTTCAGGATAATATTCTTCTTGATATTTCTCGGCGCCCTCAAAGAAGGAAAGTTCCTCGTAACCAGCAAGACGAACTTTCATCAAAGGCTGTTTTCGAGGATCTTCCCCTTGAAACTTTTTCAGCCGCCTCGGTTGAGACAACGCCTTGGAAGTATCACAATCGTGGTCAAACGTCTCCTTCTCCTGTTGGATATAGGAGCATTTTAGAAAAGTTACTACCCTTCGCACAATATGGTTTGGCAGTTTACGTACATAAAAGCTTACCTTTTGATTCTTGCCAGCATTGACAGATTCATGTTCCTGTATTTTCTCGCTCTTCTCCCTATGCGATATGATTGGAAAGTGTATTGAGAAGGTGACACAAGTGAAACTTGTAATGAAACCCTTATGCCACCATACAGCATTTTAATACGATTTTCCGAATCTTTATGTGGAATTAAGCAGCAAAAATGAAGCGCTCATAATCTCACACTTTAGTATTAGCTACTAAAGGCAACGTCCCAATCAGCATGTTTACGTAAACATGATATCAATTTTTTGCAAACAATGTAAATTTCTTGCGATTACCATGAAAATGGCATCACGATTGCGTAAAATTTACGTTCCTATATTTACGTCACCAAAGTTTCCGCGTATTTTACGTAAACTAGACGTCACTCCATCTGACGTGAAGTACATGATATCAAGTTTATGTAAAGTTAACATCACATTTTCCATATGAAACTTTAGCTGACCATCCCGCAGTTGCAATACCAAGATTCCTCATTAGATGGAAACCTTGTTTCCTGCACCATACAAATGCTATTGAGTACTGGTTTTCCCGATATAGAATCAGGTTTTCTTACCATCCATCCACTTTTTATTATGCAATCCATGAATATACGAGGGCCACTCAATAAGTTATCTACCTGAATATGGAAGGGATGAGCAACAGGCATGTGCCTCCTGTGACATGTCTCGACAGGTCTCGTGAGTGCCCCACCACTATACCAGCTCAGTGGCTCAAGTCCGTTCAAAGTGGTTGCGCATTAGATTTCTTTTCCTGAGTCTGTGTCATGGATTTGACGAAAGTTGAACATCGTTCAGTGATCAAATTCCTCACCAAAGAAGGGAAAGCACCTAAGGAGATTCATGAACGTATGTCAAACGTTTATGGTGTGTCTTCGCCCTCTTATTACCAAGTTAAATTTTGGAGCAAGCAGTTTAAGTTGGGAAGAGAGTCAATTGAAGATGACCAAAGGTCGGGGCGCCCTGTGAAGGCTTCTGATCAGGAAATGTGTGCAAATTGGAGAGTGCGATACTGGAGGATCATCAAACCAAAGTCTCTGTTTTAGCTCATGAACTAGGGATTTCAGAGGGCACAGTGATTCACATTATTAATGAAAAATTATACATGTCCAAGGTTAGTTCTCGATGGGTCCCAAGAATGCTGACTCCAGCTCAGAAGAACAGATCTGACATCTGCAAGGAAAACTTGGAGTTTTCTAAACAAATCGGGGAAACTTTTTTTCCCAGAATAGTAACTGGTGATGAAACTTGGGTTTATCACTGGGATCCCGAAACCAAGCAGGAGTCCATGCAGCGGAAGCACAAGGGATCGCCAACGCCTCGCAAATTTCTTGTTCAGAAATCTGCAGGAAAGATTATGGCCACCGTGTTTTGGGACAGCGAGGGACTACTGCTGCTTGAGTTCATGCCAGACAAATGTACAATCACTGGCGATTCCTATGCTACCGCCATGAAAAATTTAGACGATGCCATCTAGGAAAAACGCAGAGGAAAGTTGTCAAGGATGTCCTTCTTCTCCATGACACCGCGCCCGTCCACAAATCATGGAAAGTTCAGGCAGCAGTGAGGGAGTGTGGCTTTCAGGAGCTCAACTATCCTCCCTACAGCCTGGATCTGGCTCCTAGTGACTATTTTCTGTTCAGACACTTGAAAAAATTTTTGCGGGGAAAAAGATTTCCATGCAATGAAGAGCTGAAAGTTGCTGTTTCTGATTGGTTTGATGGACAAGAAGTTGACTTCTATTCCCAGGGAATAAAATCCTTGGAATCAAAGTGGAATAAGTGTGTTGAGTTAAAAGGTGACTACATTGAAAAATAAAGTGTTATTTTTTCCCTCGGATGTTTCTTTCTTATTCAGGTAGATAACTTATTGAGTGACCCTCGTATATATGGAAAACAGGAAATTATTATATATTTTAAATAATATATGACTCAGTGAATCATTAAATACTGAAGCTAAGTTTTTTATTACAGCAGTGCGTGGGATTAGGGAAGAGTAGAATCCCAGTTCCACAAGTACTATACCTTCTCTATCTTTAATGGAAGAGAACTCCTCTAATCATTAATTCCTTCTCCCGAGGTGCTGGTACGGGAGGAGGAACTAGTGAGTCATCTTGGTACTCTTGAGTGCTGGTGAGGATGAGTAATTGTGTACTCATCCAAGTAACTTTGAGTTCCAAAGTATGGAAAGGAACGGGAGAAGTACAGTGTATCAATTCTCTTCAAAAGTAGGAATTAGCTCGTTAAATATGCACGAATGGTAGAGGCAAATCAACGTCAATTTTACGTAAAATGAATGAAACATGCTGTTTTGTATGTAAATGGGAATGTAAATGTTGTGTAAAATTTACGTTAATTTTATGTCACCTTTTACGTATTCCAGAGGTGACATTTCTGCAAACATATTGACATTATCTTGATGATGGTTTGTGCAAATAGATATAAAATGGACAAAAATTTACATTCAGTTTACGTAAAATTAACATAAACATACTGCTTGGGATATTAAAATTCGTGAACTGGAGTAAAAAAAATCTCCGAAACATTTCTCATCAAGCAGAAAAACCTCGCATAGGAACATACTCCCTGTATAAATGTATGTATACAAAATTAATTTCAGTTACTCTGCACATTACATGAATTGACGAATAAAAGAAATGAAATGAATATAAGGTATTGGTGTATTCTAAAAGTGAGACTGAAACTTCATCTAGTATGCTGGCTTCAATTAAGATCACGTCATATATCATACGTGTGCAGATCTCATTAGAGAATTTATTGCTTTGAATATGCGCTTGCTCATAAGACTTCCACCTTCAAATTTCCCCTAGACATTAGGATTCATGAGACAATCGACGTACTGACCGACGGGTGCCGTCCTCAATGTGTCTTTGCATGTTATGCACGGTTTCCTCATTCCGCACATTTGGAACTCGAGATGGTGTGTCATCCCTTAAGGAAATTGTTTCCTGCCACTCTGCCACTAACTTTTGTATGGTAAGTCTTGCCTGCACTTTCGCATCGAGGTACTTCTCCACCAAATGTTACATCAATTCTTGTAAGATTTGCTTTCAATGTAACGATTAACAATAAATACCCGCTGCTGTTAAGAAAATCGTTTAGCTAATAACATTGGCTGATTACTTCCCTAATGAAAGGATTCTAGGAACACAAATCCAACGGGGTTCTTATAGGATTCTATACGATTCGTATACGATTCTAAAGGAATACTATCATATTTTTATTTTTCAAAACTTTGAAAGGATCCTATTGGATTTTTCCTTAAGGGTTCTCTCTGAGATTCACATATGCTTACTGTTCTGGAAGCTTTCGCACCTGGACAAACCACTATCATCCCGCCTGCCGCCATATGAGTCATGACTGCATGAATCTTAAAGCACTTCTGCGGTACCACAAGAAACTATCGTGGTTATGGCGGAAGACGGCCTGAAACAGGATCCAAGACGAAATGACTTCCAGGTGTAGTATGCAAATCTGACTCCTGTCAAAATCGATTACGGTAGTGCTTTTCACGAATGCGATTGTGACTACGTGAATAATTTCGCGTAGCTGACTTTACTACCATAGTGGTTTTTATGTACGGCATTTCTACTATGGTAGCTACATCAGCGTACGCAAATATTACTACGCCCACGCCAAAATGACTCCTCCATGAGGAAATGTATTTTCGCATATTTTATTTCTCTGACAGTTTCAACGAGGTCGTTGCCGTTAGGGATGCATTTGAAGCCTTTGGCAGACATTCCTTCAAGTCTTTTTCAAGCTCACTACTGTATTCCCTGTCCAGTCCTAGAAAGGACCACTTAAATCCACGAAGACCAGCAAAAATTGCGTGTCATATTTGAGCCTTCTTAGGACCTTCTTAGGATCTTCCATCCCACCCACCCCTAAAAAAAATACAGATTGGAAATAAAATGAAGGCAGGGGTTTGACAGGTTATATGAAATGGGACTCCATTAAGGGCTCATGAGGGCCGAGATGAACTATATGTGATTAAGTTTCACAGTTAAATCAGGAACGGCAAGTCCTCAAATACGAAATGTAAATTCGGGGACGCACTGCAGTTACCTGTTCCATTCTGGCCGCTGATATTTATGTCCTGCTCATCTGAGTTCATCCTGTTGTCTGAGACAAATGTCATCGGCACTCATGAGATAGGACCAAGACCCAAACCACCCATATGTAGATAGAAAATACTCTGATATTGCGAATTGAAGTAAATATAGCTTGAATCAAACTTGTTTACTCATGAAATGAAATATTGGAAAAAACGCTCAGCAGGCAGTTTCCACGAAACTCGTATTTTTCTCATAAGACTAATAGGTATAGGAAAAGAGTCGTAGTTGAAGGCAAGGTGCATTTAATTTTAGCATTATGCTTCTCTTCCAAAAGCCTAGATATACCGAAGATGGTTCTTGAAGAAGTAAACTACGCTCAGGAAGGTGGTAAAACAGTCTGGTTCTCTTGCAGCATTTAGAATTCCGAAGCCCATGAGTGGATTTCCGTAATCGCATTCGCTAGTTATATATTCTGTAAGGTAAGCAGAACTTAAAATTCTTCCGCTAAAGAGCCAAATTCGGAACTTCGGACTTTCAGTGCCCGATTGTCAGTCTAGTTCCATTGAAATCTCAAATCTACTGCGTATTCAAATCCAAAGAGGATGGAATACAGGTTTTCACCATATCGTCGTGAAGATTAAAAGTCGATGAGGTAATCCAGCTCAAGTCATCAAGGAGTGGTTGTGTTTCAGACTTCAAGTTGCTTTAAAAATTGTGTGCATGAAGGCTTCCAAGAATTATGATAAAAGCCAAAATCTTGGGGATCTGGCTGAAGCGGTTTTCGAGATATGCGGCCCAAAACTTAGCCCCCAAGAGGAAAAATGGCCTTTGGGGTCAAAGCGCTCTCTATTTTCAAAACTCCTCTTCAAAGCATTGCTTTTGAATATGCCCTAGTAATAGCCTGCTTGAACAAACGATGTATCCGCAAAGAGCCCTGGTCGAGTGCTGTATGCCTTTAAAACCAGTATTTCAACTATTGTAACGGAAGAGCCGTCTGAAAAGAAATAATCTTTATTATGATCACACCTCATGATATGGTTAAATATAAGTTATAGTAGCATGCCCGGATTGGTGTTATGCATTTCCTCATTTTTAACACCGACCACAGGAACTCAACAGTCTGAGTATTGGTGCCAGTGAGGGGATCGACAAATGTCAGTGCACTGTAAAAAATAAAGGTTCTAGAGTGAAACTTTTATAGAACCATTTTTGTTGAAGAGATGATACTGATTCCAGGAGCTACTACGATCTTAGATCCTTAACAAGGCAGAACATGAACGCTACGACCTAGGACAGTTAGACGATCAGTCCAACTGGTAACTATTACACACATTTAATGAAAAACGGTTCTACTCTCTAAAAGTAAAGATCCGGATTGGAACCATTTTCGATGAAACATTTATAGAACCATTTTCGGGGAATCAAGCCTACACGAGCTGAAACTGCTTACCTCTTGGAGTTACCAGGATCTGAGGACTTTGACATGGCAGATAATCAATTCTAGGATCTGAGACATTCATTTAATCACTCCCACGAAGAACTATTGAGGAAAGATCGTGAAAAAAATGGTTCTAGGGGTCACAAAACCTAGATTCTTGCCGAGCCCTCTCCCTAATAGTTCAAGAGCTACGAAGTTATTATTATGCGTCATTATGCCAAATAGTTTCTGAAGTGAACTTGAAACCATTCAAAATTGTTTCTCGATCAGCGAAAACCACTCAGAAAGCTGAGAGTTCTAGTCTGAACCACTATTTTTCAGTGTGGTTCAGTTTGGTGCAGATGATTCAAAGAAGCCTTAGTATCCCAAAGTTTAGCATTCAGCAGGACAAGCACAAGGACAAGGTCACAGACTTAAACAACTTGAAAGAAAAGACAACATATCTCGTGTCATGTGCCAGTAGAGTGATGGAACTCTAATGAATGGTTCCCGACAATGCATTCGACACATTGACCGAATTAGACTAGTAAATTTCTTATTTTTATGATTTTGAATCCCCAAAACGATTAAAGCAACGCAGTAATAAATACAAGATGTTGCAATTAAGTTGAAAGGCAAAAATTTCATTGAATTGCTTTCGGAATTTCTTTTACATTCAAACGAATGACAAAAATCATAAAAACGCCTGCTGATGGGAATTGATTCTCGGCCATGCCTAAGTGGAAAGAAGAAAGATCTGACATGATTCCGATCTGATAGGTTGTCAGTCTAAGGGGTGGCCAGGAAAAAGGGTTTACTTTTATTTGAGACTCAGTGCGGGCCTATGAGACTGTTCGCGAGGACCACTGACACCCACATCATTGGAAACGGTGGAGTCCCATTTTATTGCATTTGCCAAACACCTGCGGAAATATAGATAATCAGAAGTCAGGTGGTGGCCTATATTAAAACCAGCTTCTTGCAAAAAGGATTTGGACAATTTATGAAGCGAATACTGAATGGAACAATATCGCTACTCGTCACTACTTCATGAAGGAAGGGATCCTTTGAAAAACGATTGCAAGTTTCTTTGCAAGTTTCAGGTTCTTGGCATAGTGATCTCCAAGATAATTAGTGTTCGGACGGCAAAATAGTTTTGAAAAAAAAAGGAGATGCCAAAAACTCTGAAGTGTTTGCTTTTCCTACTCCCGTAGAAAAAGCCAAACACTTCCCCAACTACGGGCACCAAGAATACAAAGCTGAAGAAAAGAACCCCTGGGTAGATGAAGAGGGACTAGTGCAGTATCAAAGGCCACCAGCAACATGTGGTCCACAAATAGACACTAGGTCAGAAAGAATGGGGAAAACTGGATGTCTTTGGCTCTACCACGAACTCATCGAGTCCGAATTATCGGGGATCATTCTTATGGTTGACGGGATTCACATCTCACTGGAAACCAGTAATATCCCTGGAAGTACTGTCAATGTGTCAACAAAAGCGACGTGGCCAAAGAATCCAAGATCAAGTCCAAGGCTAAAATCATTGAGCAATGAATAATCTTGCAGGAATCTCATGTCTCGACTCATTTCAGTTCCCTTCGCATTAAATGGTACAATGGTTGCCGAAGTGTACATAAACCAATGCCAAAGAAAGATATTCCTCCCTTTCATTGAAAAATACCACAAGGTCCAAGTCATTTTCAGGAGGGACAAGGCTACTTGTGATTACGAGAAGATAATCTACGTTTTGCTAGAGTTCCAGGGTATGTAGTTCCTCGGCTTCCTTGAATTCGGCCTCGCCTAATCGCAAAATGCCAAGTCAATGTTTTAATTCTCACGGCATAATAAGGCAACAGCTTGAGGGAAATGACTGACTCTTTGTATCGAAGATGTTCCTCTTCTTTCTTTCGTTCTTCGTTTTTTCTTTGTTGTGTCATTGCTTCCTTCTGCAACTCCATCTATATTTCATTGGAAGCCAACCGAGTAGACCCATCCACGTCTTCTGGACGCGAAAAAATATTTCATAATCAAAATCATTCGTGAGCCATTCATAATTTATTTATACTGTTGTAAAATGACAAACGCACTTCTTTGATTGGAGGAATGAGAACATTTATATCCACCATTATATTAGGGAAATTTACAATTTATTAGGGACATATACAATGCAATGTATTTATGAGTTATGGGTATTTTTGTATAATGTATAACATATGTATCTTGTCTTAACCAAAACAATGATGAAAAATGTATAAATCGTTGCGAAATGGTGACTTGTTGATGCTTTTGTCAATATTTACCAAAGAGAATATACTTATCACAAGTTTATAAAGCAATTTCTATGAGTTAATAATTGTCAACAGACATTGTGGGAAAACCTTGTGGTATGCGAAAAGACGACCTCATATTAGGAAAGCCACAGGAAGAATATTAAAATAAAGAATGGGTGTGGACAGGTTTTTTCGAAAGTGTTCTGTTAAAATAAATCATACTGCGAATACTACACAATTCCAACACCTAAGAATATATTAATATATTCATAGATAATGATAAGACATTATTAGGGAAGACCTCTTGGGGAACGCCAGGATAAGGTGATGAAAGTTATTCAGCATACGTTGTTCATGATGTATCGTCTACATATACGAATATATTACGCAGCTGACCGAATCACCGAACTAAGAAGTAGTGGTCGTAGGAAGGTGAGAATGGTCTCATTAATTGCCACAGTCTGTAGGCTTGCACAAAAATATACCATGTTAATTCATTAATTAGTTAAAATGTTCATTAGTTTTTTTCCCCGTTGCTACTTCTTTAATGCTCTCTCTTGGATGAAACTATGTAATCTCTTGGATTTCTATGACGCCCATTACATTTGATTGCTAATTGAATTCCGCTTACTGCTAATTAAAAATTAACTTTGTGGGAAAGATTTCCGAAGCGGACCACTTGTCGAATGTTACATGTGATGCATCAATCGCAAGCTCTTATTGAGAAGATTGGAAAGGTGCACATTTTACCTAAGGAATATACAACAAGAACTGGTAATTTTCATGTGAAAAAAGCTTGGTTGTATGCTAGGAAACAATGAAGTGGCACTTTAAACATTAGGGGTAGTCATGTGGAACAAAGGGGGGGGGGGGGAGCGCTCGTTTACATTGGAACAGAAAGCCCCATGCTCTGTTTACCCCCAAAGAATAATTGAATTGCCTGGATGCTAGACACTCAAGGCTTCACCAGTGCTACTTGGTTTTCACTATGAACCCAAACTAACGATACTCAGAGAAGACAGAATAAACACAGACCAGCGAGCAGCATTCCGAAACTCCATGACCGAAAACGCGAGAGAGTTGACTTATTTTGGGGAATGATGAGTTATATAAAATATTGGCGATCGAAGGCCGCGCCTCTTTCCTAACCTGACAGATTTTTTGGCATTTGACCAAATTTGAGGGAAGAATATATTGAGATTCGCTAACTGTACCAGCGCCATGAAGGGCCTCAGAAAACCTGACTCGAGTGCAGTTCACATGCCTGGGAAGGCCATAGCACAGCTAGCAGAAGCATTGACCTGGGCGATGCGATTCACATCCCTGCTCCAGAATCCCCACGTAGAACGTAAACCATTATATTAACTCATTTATATTACACTTTCATACTTCAACTCTCTCGGCTGATACATACACCACTGTAAACTATTCATATAATATTTTTCATGCCATATATCTCTTGCAACATTCCGTGGGTAGTACACATCGGAAGTCACCCGAACCCGGAATTCTACATGTCTTTTGACATTTTGTTGCACGCGAAGTGGAACCTACGTACGCGGGTGCGATCTAGTCGACGTCCTCCGTCCGTCCGTCTGTCTGTCTATCTGCAAGCTGGAGGCCTGCATGTGTCGACTTTTTCGATTTTGACTGGATTGGTCCAATTCGAATCGTGGTCCTACACGACCCGAAATTCGATCTCGTAATCAGCCTTTTCTAACCCCACCCGCGGGTCGTGTCGGGCCGATCGGGCCGGCCTGCAGCTACGAGTAGATTACGCCTCTAAGCTTCAGAACTGGAAGTCTCTAGGTTTTCATTATTTTTCTAGGCGGCTATGCTGGCTCTGCTGACGCTTCCACCTATCCCATGACGTCACATTCATCCTGGCCAATTCAATGCTCTCATAGGTCACTACGTTCCGCCAACAGCTGTCAGCGGTTTGAGAAAAAGACACTCTGAAAAGAATTATCCTGCTACAAACAAGAAACTTGATCTCCAACTGAGCTGCCTGTTTAAACCATGTGTGGAGTCGGTTCAATAGAGTTGATCCGCATACCGTGCATGGTTCAAAATCATACTCATTCCAATGTGTTCGAAATTTCAACTATGTTACCAGCGAAGCGGATCCTGGTTGTGGTTTCGTATATTATGGCACCCCAAATCTTTAGGACCCCAAATATTATGAACCAAGGGGCCATCTAAAATCAATAAGTTGATTTCCATTGAGGCAAATTTTATTTGAATCGCAACATCATTCCCACAGATGTTTTCAGTGTTGGGACCCGTGAGATGGAATAACCCATTCCCACCTTCCAATTTGGTCTCCATTCCTAAGTTAGACCGAGGAATCTGATGCTGTGTTCTTTGGAGAGCGAAAGCAGCTGGGATGTGACAACCAAATCAAAGAAGAAGAGACCCTCACTTGGAATTTCTACTTCGTGGAGCACTTCCGCAGGCACGTTTGTAGAGCTATAAATTACACTCAGAAGGAAGCACTGCAATTCTGAAGGGAATGTTTACCGTAATGAGATATCTGTTATTGATTCGAATTGATGTTGAAAGTGTCATCTTTAAAAAAGCCTTGTCTTGAATTAGTAACGAAGCTGGGAAAAAGCTAACGTGAAATAAAGAGCGACTTATGCAAGAAAAGTTTGACTTTTATGGTTAAGCTAAGTACTAACTCAAAAAGTCCAGGAAAAAATAATGCTTCTAGGAGCTTCAGGAAATAGAGAAGAGCTCTCACTGGTGATGATTGTGTAGACGGAGGACTTAACAACTAAGGAAATTCGGTAATGGCTTTTGTTTGAGGTCAGTTTCCAGGTGTGCTTCTTCACTTCATCTTTCACATGTAACAAGATCCCAGATGAAAAAAGAGAGAGGAAGCTCCTTTTCACTTCATGCCAAGTTTATCTAATCTGAGCTCGGTGCTTATCAATGAAAGAAAGGCAGACCAAAGTTTCTCATACTTCAGACCCTTATCATTTTCGAACGTCCTAAGCCTCGCAAAAACATACCACCCCATCATCACGAAACCAACAGGTGCATCTACCTTTTGAACACATTCGACTGGAGGAAGAGACCGAAACGATTTCGAGCACCTTTGAGATGGCGCTTAGAATCTGAATCGAACCAGAGTGTCATAAGCTGAAGACTTACCGAACGAAGGTTCGACATATTCATAATGGAAAGGTGTTCCACCCGAATCAATTGGAGTGTTCAAGTTCAAATCCGCCAGTGTTCAAGACGCTGTTGATGGGGAAGATGGAAACACGAGATGCAATTTTTGCGAGCTTATCAGGCTGTACAACAGCGCAAATATGTTTGCTTCCTTCGGTGCAACGATCATTAACATTCCCGGTAAAAGGTTCCCTACTACTTTAAAATGTCCAGCAAGATTTGTCCCCTGGCTACAACCGGCCTATTACCTTTGGAGGTTGTCGTTCCTCCATTAAATCAAAATCTGCCAGCATACTCTGCTGAAATCTGTTACAATGCGAATGTAGCAGTTGAAATATAGCGGCGTATGAAAATTTGGAAAGGAAGTGCATCACTTTCATCATTCACGCACCATGTGGCACTGGCGAAACATTCCTGTAAACCATATTTATTCACCATTCCACATTCATTGACCATATTGATAGCTTTTTCTTCACATTTCTGCAAGTTTTTCTGCAGCATTTCATCGATAAAAATCTTTCAGATGATCGTTACAGGCGACTGGCCGAATACCATTGCTGCTATTTTAATTAGATTCACCAGTTTTATGTGAATATTGATCCAACAACATTGAAATTCTAATCGATTACATGGTAAGCTAATACGAATAAGTTTTCCGAATTTCAAGATAAATCAATTCCCTCTTGGTCGTCCTTTATGAACAACGAGTATGAAATGAACTAGTCGAAAGCCCGTGTACACACGGAGTGATTAGAAGGGGGAATTGGATTTAGTTCAACGGATGACGATTGCTGGAAAAAAAAGTCAAAGGAAAATAATCACATTTGAATGCACTTGGTAACTGCCCCAGGGCCAGTCAACGCCCAATGCCTTCTTTACCACTGATCGTTTTCGGAATCTGTTTTGCTCAGCGTAGGCTGGAACGTTTGGTCTCGGTACTCAGAAGTTAAGAGGGATCAGCATCATTAATTTTTGGAATTCGCTTTCTCCCACGATTATCGGCCCGAGGGCATCATCCAGCTGTTTCTCTGTCGATCATTTTGTGCCACGATAATGGAATAATTTTCCTCTGGGGAAAACCACTAAAAATTCATATGAAAAACCGGTTACATGCAAATGAAGACAAATTACAGTTCATAAACTTTTCATTCACCGATCCATTCGAGAGAAAATCCTGGAACACTAATTTTGAAAATGCATGAATAAAACTGCATTGATCTGCAAGTATGCAAGTTCTTGTCGTTTCTTCCTTGAGAACACTATGGCAAAGAGATCTTCCTACCAATTCCAGGAAAAAAATCGAATAGTTTCTTGAACTCTATCACGTCGAAGGTGGTGGTGTGATATGAGATATAGGGTGCGAATGCGATGGTGAGGGAAGCAAGAGACTCATTACTTTAGAAAAGGGATCTCAAAATGGACTTCCATCCCTCCCTTATTCCCTCAGTGGTTCCAATTCTACCACCAATCGGATAAACGGGTACATTGTCGAAGGCTACATGAAGTTTTCGTTCCTTCTCTTTCTCCAGCATCTTCATCAGAAGTTGTTGGAGGAGTCGAGGAGAAAGAGAATAAACATCTTCGAACCCATGCCAATCTAGAAGGTCGTGTATGTCGAAGACCTCGATCGTCATTCCTATCTCATTCATTCTCTCTTCCATGTCCAGAAGAAAGAGACTTCCGCTATAAAATTTCTTATTCCATCTGTCTGCAACCACAATTCGAGCCTTGGTGTCTGAGGACTCCTCCTTTTTCTCTTTTTCTTGTTCTGCTTTTCTCTTCAATTTGTTCACGAGAAATGAGGTCTTTCCTGATCGATTTGGTCCGAATAGAAGCTCAATTTTTTTTCATTGGAGTAGAATACGTCTTCGTTAGAGTGGTCCATGAGGTCTCTGCATATGACCGATAGATATTCAGTGGTGGACGATAAGAAGAAATCGTGCCAATAACCGCAAAAAAGTCATTGGGAGATCTGAGAGTGCAGGAAATGATCAGTCCAAGATGCCCTGGTTCTTCCCAATAACTGCATGGAAATGGATTAGGGGTATTTATATGCAGGGATCGTTGGGCCATCCCAACCATCCGAGACCAAGAAATGCAGAATTTGTGTGAGTCATCCAAAAGGATGAGATCAATGAATGACATCCCTCCAACCTGTTTCGCATGGAAGATGTAAAAGTCAGGGTTGGGATCTCCTCGAATTCTACCCTCCAAGTCAAGAAAAGCGATTCTTTGTTGAGTCCATTTCCTGAATTGTCCTATCAGCACATTCCTTTCCGTTGCAGTCCTCGTGATGATGGTGATGGGTCGAGCTTCTGTCATGCACGATTGAATTATCTTGGCAAAGTCTGCTGCCCAAAGGTACACCCAATTGTATTCTTGAATAGTGTGAACGAAGACAACTCGTGGCGTCCCTTTTTCAATTCTTGTATCTTTGTGATTTCTTCCATATTCCAGGCCTTGCATTGTAAGATGACTAAAGCACGGAAACCTCTTCTTAATGAACAGGGTGGCCTCTGTCACGAACTTTCCAATCTCCTTCGTGTTTCGTTTCACATCCATTAGCAACTCCACCTTTTCTTGTCCCATGGAATCGATGACTTCCTGAATGTCGAGAGTCTCGGAGGAATTGGTTCACTAGGATGCCAAACAATCCAAACACTTTTGCATTCTGCTCTGGATGCGAAGTCCCCCCAATTTTTCCCGATCAGCCCCTGGATCTGTGTCTTCAATGCCGAAGTTGACTTCCACTTCATCAATCAAGATATGCCTTCCCTTTTCAGCATTTATCTTTCAAGGAACGCGTGTATTCCGTGTTCATTACTGTCTATAAGTGTTGCTCTACCCACGATATCAATTTTTTCTTTAAAGTCATGTGACTTCTGCCAGTCTGTGATGTAACGCGTGAGCTCTCCCTCTGTCATGTTAACCTCTTCACCACTTTCTGCCAGTTGCTGAGCCCGGTTGAGTAACAGGATCACCAGAGCCATGATTGCGTATCTATGTGTGCAAACATCGTACGAACGAGGTGTCTGCATGCGTTACTCCATGTATGTCCACTATTTCTGCGGCAACCTAATTATAGTACTAATTATACTACGTTCCAGGGAAAGGTCCATCCCTTTATATTAAATAGAGTAAACACGAATTCAACAAACCTTTAGAGCATTTGCAGAAGTTTCCACAGATCTTCAGTTGGATCCCTGGTGCGTGAAACATCCATGTCCGTCAAGCGCGGGCAAAGTGTGAAAGACCTTCCTGAGCCACAGGTAGTCCAACCACCGAAGAGCAACAGAAATGCCACAGCTTCCGTGGATACGCCGATCTATGGCCTCACGTACACTGATGACTGGGAAGTAGCGCCCAAACCTTTTCAATGAGCGATTCGTTTAAGGTATTGCGGACGTTCCATGAATTGCTTAAATGCCCGAAATATAGAGCGCTCCAAAACAGTTTTTATAATGCGTTCCGCATGTGATTTTGAATATTTGTAAGAAAATGATTCGATGAACTTTCTATTTCAGGATTCATCCGAAATGCATTTGGAAATCTCTTAGAAAATTTCACCATCATCCCTCTATCTTTCGAGGCAGAGTTTTCTGGATACTCCTTGGACTGATTTACCTCTATAGACCGATCCCTTGAATCAAATGTCTTCCCCTCTGGTTTATGTTGGGAAAGATCACTCACCGTGTGGAAGGGATTGAACCTGAGAATCGCTTGAACCTTTTGGTTTAAGCGATTGTCAAATGGATGCCTTAGATATGCTTGAGGAAAACATGTAACGTTCAAGGAATCTCCTTAAAATGCAGCACGTTTTGGGGTCAAACGGCACCTTAAATGGTGGACATTGGACATACAAAAACGGAATGGAGCGTTGTGTCGACAAAGGTGAAGAAAAAGAATTGAGTAAATTCCCAGAACAGAAACGGCAATGGACCAATGAGCGCACCGATGTCAATTGTCAAAATTCATTTTACCTATCATTCCACGTGGCACCTCAGTACGTCAATGAAGCATGGTGCCGATAACGCAAAAAAACACCAACATTCTACATAATGTTGTAGTTTGATCCCAGTCACAGAAACATCAACGTCTAGCTTCGTACATCAGCTCAGACGAATGGAAGAAGACAGGGAACAGCAAACAGCACAGTCAGGTATCGTCAATCACTTTTTTTTTTTTACTGCAAGCTCCCGTGTCCCATAGAAAATACTTCTAATTTGTGTTCCAAATACCAATGCGACTTTCATGCATTTTGCTTTTTGAAAATGGACTCCCACGAAGAAAATGCACTGCTGGACATCTTTAAGGAGACCGTGTGAATGCAAGAGGCGACGAACTGACGAACCGCCCAGCATTTTATCATGGACGCTTGAAACCCCTCGATTCACGACAGCAGGCGGCAGGCAATGCAGTGAGCGATGCCAGCGTCCCCTTTCAAGCATCACGGCAACTCTCGTCTCCTCGTCCATCCGAAAGATGGCGAAAGAGCAAATCTCCGAATTTCCTTGAAAGTTGCCTGCACTCCCTTTCGTGAGGAAGACATGCAAATTTCATGGAACATAGGCCCATCCTCGGATGATAAGGGAGATTTCTGCTGAAACCCCAAGTTGATATCTCGAAGCGTTTGGGCTGTAGAGCTTTCATACACACAAAATCAGACATTTGTCGCTCGACCTAGCTAGCGGTCAGGATCGCGCAGGTTGTGTTTAACCTCTGGATCTCGGTTGCTTCGCAACCGCGGTCCTCTGGTTTGAATTATATAAGAATCAGGTCCATTTTGAATGCACTTGGCAATCACGCTTTTTGAGATTGGTAGGTTTTCACTTTGCAATGAAATTTACCTGATGCCTTTTCTTGCAGTGTTTCTCTTCCTCCGTCAAGTGCTGAGCTCTCCTTGCTCCCATAGGTACTGCCATTTCCCCTATGAGATCAGCAGACCCTTCAGATTCTGCTTAAATTACAGGACAATACCTGCATACGTATCTTACTTGCCATCAGGCTCCTCGTCGACCGATGTAGAGCCGGGCGTTCACTGTAAAAAAAAATTCGGGAATTTCCGATTATTCTTCGTAAAAAATTCCCGACTAAGGACCTGTAAACCCGGATTTAACCTCATGCTCGGAAAATATTTCCTGCATTTCTTCGGAAACCCCACTTCGTCTTCTTTTTCGGAATTCTCCCCTTCCACTTGAACAAAATATTACGTCTAAGGGACCTACATGCGAATTCCGACGCTCTAGCGAACGACCCTTTTCCTTGTTCGCGTCAGAAAAGCCCGTTTCGAATATTCGCCGAAATACACTTCGTGATCGTTCGGACCTTTCGGTATTGCCACCTCGAGGAAGCCACCTGATACCTTTAGTTTCCAGCTAGAACGATAGATGACTCCCGCTAGCCTCCGATATCGCCTTAAATAGGACACCGTGATGATTCGAAAAACGTATAGTTTTCATTCTCAAGAAGAAACGTATTTTTTTAAAACAAATTTAGGACATACTGGAAATCATTCCACTTTCCACCGTTCGTCCCCGTTCATTGCTAAGTTGAAAGGATTATGTCTTACATTTAGATAATGGAATCCACAACAAGACATGAAATACGGCTCTCTGTGATACAATGGAAAAGTGTCAAGTTCAAGTCTAATTAAAGGTGGGAATTCAGATAGGGGACAGATGAGTCTTTGCTTTTTTCTTGCGCCACCCCAATGAAATCCTGAGTGTCTACAGCGTTTATTCGCAAGGTAATCACGAAACAAATAATAACTCCTCGAGAAAAATGTGCCCGAGAGGAAATATTGGAGACATAACATGACCCTCAGTCTCTTCGAGGATGGCTTTTCCAGAACTCATTGTCTGAGGATCTTCAAGATAAGCTCAATTGCGTACATTATGAAATTCCAATAATGTTTTCACGTGATTGGTCCGAGTTTCAGAATTTCACTTCATCTCAGTTGCTCTCCAGAGTCTTTGAAAGGGAGGTTTCTCTCCGACCAGCCAACGATTTCCATCCAGGGCTTCTGTGGGGAGGGGTTCCTGAATCACCTTCCGATCTTCTTGATGCATTCCACCTATGACTAAGAGGCCCCCTGGGCCATTATTATGAGTATTATCTCCTATTATTCCATGTCCATGCCTGCTTATTTTTAATGAAGAATGTAGCTCCCAGTGTCCAATCTCATTTACTCCAGACCTCCAAACCTCCCTTCTTGTTTTGTGCATGTTTCTTTTGTCTTCGCACAAACCGCATCCTCCCGAAATGTATATGCAATCATCATATTTGGCAACTGCGAAGCCCGAAAGAGGAACGGGGATGTTGGGGAGGTGGGACCATTGCCCGCTTCTCGTGTCCAAACACTCGCAGCTGTTGAGGTGTTTCTCTTTTATGGGATCCTGACCCCCAAAGACCAGGATGGTGTGAGGATCCCTCATCACAGAGGCTGCCTTATACCTATTTTCTTTCATTGGTGAGAGCAGCATCCATGTCTCTTTCCCAAGGTCCAGCTGGATTGCCGCCTGGGGATTTTGTTTCCCTCCCAGGAATATTAGGGAGTCATTGATGACAACCCCCGCGGATCCTTTGAAGCCAAATGAAGAAATTTCAGGTGGGATTTTGAGATCCTCGTCCCATCCGTAAGGGCTCTCGTCGTGACTCTTCCCCTTGAGATGTAAGATGTGTAGTTCATTCGATCTGCCATATATGAGTTTGTGAGAAGTTGCGAGGAGGACGTCGCTGGTGCTATAGAAGCCCTGGACCCAAAACGTGGGAGAGGGCTGGAGGATTTCCCATATCCCACCTCTTCCATCATTACTTTTACCCAGGGCGAATATCTTCTGTTTTCCTGCAAGGTCATAAGAGACAGAGCAATAAAACCAAGAACCATTCGAATAATTCTCAAGAGTAAAAAAATACATAAATATTAACATTATTTGAAGACTTTCATGGGGCATCCTCTAGATGCATCAAGCCAATGGACACAGGATCTTAGGATCTGAAGAATTAACGTATTGATCTGGAGGTTCTCACTGATGCCGACACTTCGCATCCTATCATGACGCCTGATGACGGCCACCAGTCACAAGCAGCTCATATCAGCAACTTATATCCGTGACCTGAGCCTTTGGTGAAAACCATAGGCGAGGTTGTGGAAATAGAGGCTTTTAAAAAGTGAAGTTTTGCCTCCTTTTTAAATTTCCCATTTGCAGAACAGCGTCCTATGGAGTTCACGAAAAACTGCGGAAACCTTGGGGGTGCGACTGTCGATCTCGTTTTAGTATCGCCCGTCACACGAGAACCAAACTCTAAGGCACCTAAACCGTTTCACCTGTTCTAGTAGGGTCACCCTACCATGTAACACACAAAAAAAACATTTTCGAATGGACCATAACCTTTGAGGACGCACAATTTATTTGAGACCACAGTACATCCCAAGTGTAACCGATCGAGCGCGCTCCCAAGCTACTACCGTGACCAGAATGAGATTATTATCAGCAAAGAAAAATATATTTACCTCAATACCAGCGAAGGCCCAGACTATGCCTAGAGGTCCTATTCATGTACGTGAGGAACAGGAAAGGAGAGAGAACGCAACCTTGACGGAGCCCAGCACGTACGTGGAATAAGTCCTACACGCTTTCCCATCACTTAAATGCTACTCCAGAAAATCATTGCGTAAGGACTGAGTTGTTCGAAGTAGCTGACCATCAATATAATGATAGCCGATGTACAGTACTCCTGTCCGCCGGAGGCCGGCAAGGGTCGACTTTCTCGGACCCGACCCGACCCGATTGGGCAGATTCGAATCCGGAGCTCAAACGCCAACCGAACTTCTTTTAGTCCAACTCGCAGATAGTGCCGAACCAATCGGTCCGGACCGCAGCCCGCTTAGGCCTCTAAACTTCGGAACTCCGGGTCTGTGGGTTCGACTTTTTTCTGAGCGGCTCTACCGGCTCTGCTGAGGCTTCCACCCGACGTCCCATGACGTCATTGCTGGCCTGCTCGTTGCTCTCATAGTTCACTACGTTCCACTGGTAGTTCCTTGCCCGAGAGTCACTTCGTTTAACGACGTGATCGCGTCGAGCGCTGACGGAACGAGGTGCCTATTTTTTGCAAAAAAAATCCTTCTGACACGTATTCGCCTGCACCTAACAGGAAACTCGATTCCGGACCGATTGGTTCGACACTATCCGCGTGTCGGGACAGTCCAATAGAAATTAAACTCGGGAACTAAAAAAGGAAATTTGAGATCTAAGAGGTTGGGAAGCATCTCCCCTCCTGCATCCGATGCAAGAAAGTTTCTTTATTCGTACAAATAGTTTCATTTGAATGTTATAGAACCAAACCTGTATTTTGGTTATAGGGTAATTCTGGGATGGACGTATTAAATGGTCTAAGTCGTTGCTAGGGAGACAATGTTTTCGATGATCATCACAAACTAACCATTTCAATAAAAATAGAGAATGTCTTTTCTCATTTTTCGATTGCACATCGATCGATGAAGTGAAAATACTTTAGCCTGAGCCAAATTTTGGGAAAATGATATTTTTCGTGAAAATCAACTTTCAAATGGGAGTGAGCCACCTTAAGATGTTGTTTTGGAAGCTTGGTCATACCTGTGCCAAGTGATGAGTTGCCGACACCTTCCGCAGCAGAGATATTAATAAAGTTTGAAATAGGCATGAAAACCAGAGTTAGATGAATAAAATGAGTGGTATTATCCGTGGAAACTTCTGAATGAACGCAAGAAAAACTTATTAAAAGAAATCGTGTCATAATTTTTGTCACCCTACATTTAAAACGCTAATGTATGTTTGTAAATCGCGTTGCGATGTTATGCAAATTGATATCTTGACATGTTATAAGTCTTTCGAAAGCTTATCATTTGGAGGTCAGCACCGTGCAATCAGGTTATCTTCTACTCCGGATGAGTTATGAGGTATCGAAATTTTCACCACTTTCCTATCCCCAGTTCCTCCAACAGCGAACACGACTGCTGTTTTACCTGCGAACATTTCGGAGCTCCTTTACTCCCCGGAAAGACTATTGTTTACAAAAAAAAGTGTGCATTTGTTTTCATGTTTGTGTGCGTGGTGCTCAACAGACTAATAATTCATTCGACATTTTAATGTAGTCATAGCAACATCTCTCCAAATATAATTTCACATAGATTTCACAGTGAAAACTTTTCCTTATGTCTCAACCAATTTTTTAAAAAAATCGGATCCATATCGGATCCCTATCTCATGACGACTTACAATAACTGGGCTTCGCAGTGACGAGGCAATGAAACCGATGCCTAAGCTCATCGATATCGCGAAACATCCCAAGAGCGAGCAGAAAGACCGAGGAAAATTCGCCGTTAACGTCGAAAGCAGTAATCTGAACCAAGGAGACCTAATCGGCTTGAAAGTGTTGCAAAGCATTTAGAAGCGCGTCACGAGAGTGAAAGTAGTGAAGAGTTCACGGCTACGTCATGCTGCTAATCGTCCTTGCCTACCTATATCATCTAATTTTGGATTTAAATTAAAATTAAAATACTGTAAAAACTTTTAAAGGTAATTTTAAAGGAATACATTGTACGTGTTCTTCAATAAAAATAAATAAATAAATAAATTTCTGGAGTTACTGTTCTATGGTGGTGCTCAGAAATATTTTATTTGACAATATAATTGGACAATATAACTTCAGGATATTCAGTTTTGTGGTAAAATTTCGAAGGTGTTAAATTCCCATTTCGCGGAATTAGCGCTGGGCTCCGCTAGTGTTTATATATTTAGGTTCTCAAAACGTTGATGATACATAGTTTCACAAGAAGAGCAGAACTGACGATAGGACGACTTGAATAATGACTTAAACGTCTTCAGACATTGGGAGTTTGAGTTTTTTAATAGTTGTGGCCAATAAGCGAGAGCTATTGGTAACTCTAACGGACACTACAATGAGGTTTTATTCCAGAATTTACAAAACCAAACAAAAGAAGACCAGAAAAAAGTCCTTCCTGTTTTCGTGATGAATGGATTCCAAGGTTAATATGAATAAGAGAGTTTGAGCAAGACTCACCTGAAGAAAACTCACCCGTGTTTCCTTTTGAAAAAGAAAAGTTTTCAGCTTCCATGAGGCTACAGAATGAGGTTGATAATGACGACTTACCATCTGGACGATATGCATCTCTCCTCGAAGCCTCCTCCATAGCATGACTCATAGGGATCTGCAGATAGGCATATATATGCAGGACAATGTAATCCAATGCTATCTTCTTATGAGTTGTCAAGAAAAAAAGAGACACGGAAAGAATGAGAATGAGGGAAACTTCGAGGAGTGATGTCAAAAACTGCACCTTCAAAAAGTGGTATGATTCATTCAACGTCTTCCATTGATCATGAGTTAGGGGATCGAGGTCAGTGGAGGATGGCTCATGGCAGTTCAGGAGGCCTTTCTGGTTCATATCCCTCCACAGTTCCATCCGACTTTGCACCACAGGGTGAGTCCCCCCATCGACAATGAGGAGGGTCCGGATGGCGCGGGAGATCCCTACCGCCACCCACGAATCCTCGATTCCCACGCACATCACCTGGGAACTCTCACACCCTCGGTAATCCCTTGGATGGTGGATGTATAAATTCATTGGATTGTATGTCCCTTTTATTTCGCCTGCTTCTGAACACGTTGTCGCTTTCATTTTATTGAGAGCCTCAACGAAGACACTCCGGATCTTCTCGTTTGATATCAGCACCACTACGTTCTCCTTTCGAGTAGAAACAACATTTAATAATATGAAAAGCAAATAGCTCAATTATAACCAAAAGGAAACAGGAGTTCTATTGAAGAAAATAGCATTTCTCCCCCCAACTTAGATGCACTGGTCGAGACGTACAGTGAAAATATTTTTTACAGAACAAATTTCCTGAAATTAAATGTTCTGACTCGGGCGGGATTGCTTGATGAAATAATCCATCCAGAAACTGACAAGCAGAATCCGTCCAGTAGTCCATCGTCATATAAATTTCAATTTGAAACCTACGTTCTTAAATGTACCATTTGTATTATTGATATAATGTATTATTATTATTTATAATTACTATTATTTTATTCATTAAGGATGCAAATGCGTGATTCCTAATTAGGAAAAATGTTTACCTGGTGACTTATAATATTATTTTATAACACAGTGTATTGTTTTGAAGGAGCACAAAGACAAATTTTCTTCTCATTTGGCTACCCTCTACATGAAAAAGCAATCTATTGATACAACATAGCAATAATCTTCCAAGGCACATACGACATATATTATTTCATGTCATATGCAGCCTGGAAGAATATTGCTATGGATAGCTCCTTGAGTTTGACGTTTACATCGTCTTGTAATTGAGTTTAGTCCATGGGGTGAGAGACTGCAAATGCGTATTGTCATTCTGAGAATGATTGGAATGCTAATGCTTAGGGTTTAGGAGGGCGACGTTCGAAAGGAATGAACATACAATATTATTGGAGCGAAGGTAAGCAGCAGCTGTGAGGGCGATGCATGTTCGACCGAGACCATCGATGCACTTGAATTCTCCGTGCTTGTGTGACTTAGGAGGAGTGATGAGAGTAGGTTTTTCCCCAGGCACAAGAGAGGAGGGCTTGCATCCTGTATTCAGTGTCCCATGCTCTGCTTTCATTTCCTTTGGGAATTCGTGGGACAGGACGTGTTTAAGAAGTTGAGGGAAGCCCACATTATGACATCCCTTTAGGATTACGACTCTCGCACCTAATAAGCCACAAAAGGGGATATGGAGCATGCACGAAACTCGAGAGTGGAATATTTTCAATCTGTCAATGTTTCATGCTCACCCTTACGAAAAGATCCAACAGGATCCCATAAGATTTTTGAAACATGTAAAGCTCAGAATTCCTATAGGATTGTTATAGGATTCCTATAGGATCCTATAAAAAATCCAATAGGATCCTAAGGGAACTCTATAAGATTTTTGTTTAAAAAATCTCATCGGATCCTGAAGGATCTTTTCGTAAGGACAGCCCATTTGATGAAGATAAGAGACAGATGGGTATGATCAGTTGTAAATACCGCAGTAGTGCGCGTTTCCCACTTCATATCCGAGAAAACTGAACTTCCAATGCAGGAAAATTCGGCTGTATTTTTTTTGGAAAGGTGTAATGAGGATTTATGCTTAGTGAGGAGGTACTGTGCTAATCCTTCTATATTCATTGTCTCTTCATACCACCATAAAGGCTTGGATTCTTGACGGTAATGCTTTACAAACGGAATGAAGTCCTGAAGTGGATCAAGTACGGAAAAAAGGAAAAGCAGTGTGAACCACAAAAGATCCAGCCTTTTATTTCATTGACAAACTCATACATATAAAGATGTACTTCAGGTATTCAGAATATACAAAGTTAGTTGCCCGATTAATGTTGAATTGATAGAAACTAAACAAAGAAATTTTAAAATAATGTACAGGGTGTCCCAGAAATATCCGGTCGACTTTGATCACATATATCTTCTTAATTGTTAATATTAATGCACGGGCTTTTTGAAGTTTGACGTTTTAATTTGTGTCTGTTAACCCTTTGAAATTAAAACTTTTAAAAGCGGCAAATTAAAATTAACAATTAAAACGATGTAAGTGATCAAAGTCGGTCGGATATTTCTGGGATACCCTATATTGTACTTTCATTTGAATTTACTTTAATAATCAAATGGTTACTTGCAGCAGTACTACCAGGAAAACATGCTGTCAAAGCTTCAATGCGACAGCTGTCAGCCGTCAGTCAACGGCAGCAGTGTTGATACAGGCAACTAACTTTTGGGGCACCCTCTATAGAGGACCTCTCTCTCTCTCCTGATCGACTGCAATTCTTATATACGACATATCAATGTTGGAGCTTTTAGGCGATTTTTTGGGCAACTTCAGTTGTGCGGGCATTATTACTCTAACTTGCTGGGAGAAACATAGAAGCATCTGAAAGCAGTGGGGCACAATCATCACATTCATACACTAGAGATGATAAAGCCTAAGTAAAAGGAATAGTTATTGAACGTAAGCTTATGATGACCTCTTCCGCACAACGGTTTTTTGGACGTAACATGCGTAGCACATGAAGGCTTTTCAGACAATTTACAAAAATGTTAAATTATATGAATTTCCCAAATGGTAGCAAGCTAGGATTTTTTAATTCTGTGAATTGAATCTTCCCCTACCAGTTGGTACAACATTAATAGCAATAAAGATAATTGAAAATTCGTACAGCTGTGCGTCCCCTTGTCTGATGAGGAAAAGAGGGGAAAGTCGGCTATGTCGGGCAGTCGCGCTGAAAGTATTAAACTTTTCATTGTAAATTGTGATTTTAGGGAGGCATTCCAACCCAAATGATCGCATATCAGGAAATGTATATCAGGAGCTCGGATTTATCATCAATCACAATTCCAGTGTGTTTCTCTTCCCTTGTCTCTTCCACGTTATCCTAGCCGAACGCGTCCAGGCTAGGTGCCTGGACGCTTTCGACGGGGATAAGTTGTTATTTCGACCGAACAGGAGGACCATACGTTTTCTTTCATTGATCTTCAATAGTCGTTGATTACTCCACTCGTCGAAAATATGTGAATCCATTTTGACTCCCAATATGTTCTCCTCCTTCTGATTATTTCATATATTTTTGTATCTTCTTCAAATTTGCTTATTTCACTTGGGAAATCTTCATCAAAATTGCTGATGTAAACTACGAATGGGAGCAGTCTCAGGACCAAAGCCTGGGTGACTCCACTCGCGACTCCTACTTGCTGTTCCAAGACACTTCTCAAATTACAATCTAAATTTCCTATTTTTTTCCGAACCACCAGTTATTTATCAAGTTTTACCCTCTACCATGAATCTCGCGCTCCTGCAGTATATCTCGCAATCACTTTTGAGGATCGTCATCAAAGATCTAGGCAAAATCTTGGTGAACGATGTCCACGAGATTCCTTCAATACACCTAGTTTTTCACCCTATTGTAGAATTCGAGCAAATCAATAAGGCAATTCCCCCACCTACTAAGGCGTGCTGAGGTTCCCAGATCAGCGAGTTTCCCTCTATAAATTCAAGATGTGGTCTCTAAGAATTTTTTTCCTGATCTTTCCATGGATACTCGTGAGACTCACTGAACTGTAATTTCCCAGATTGTTCTCATGTCCTTTCCTGAAGACGGGCGCGACGTTTGTTATCTTCCAATTAGTTAGCTTTTCACCACGCGTTAGTTTCGGGCCTCATCAGCTGGGTCATTCCATGCCAAATCGACCAGCGAGAAAGCTCGACCATCTCGGATTTTTACGAAATTGGTCATACAAGGAGAAGAATCGATTTAAGGAATATAAATTCAATATGTTTTTCTTTCCCACAGATCTCCAGATATATGCATTTTAATTTGACCTAATTTGCGCTCTCAGCGCCCATACGGACTGGAATTGTGAAACTGTTTCTGCAATAACTTTCCCTCTACTTAAGATATAAACTTCATTTTGGTGACATTTTAATCGTGAGATTGCCCTGCTTAAATTGATTCCAAGTATTATCATCCTAAGCTGAAACAAGAAGTTCCACTATATCAAACCTTTTGATCAAGTTCAGTGGCCAATATCAACACTTGCCAGCTCAGGAATTCTTTGTTACAATATTTCTTTTAAAAGTGCATGGTATGCCATTTCTGACGATATTCGAGATTGGGTTATATTTCTGTGATTCTCCTGGTGTAACTATAAATGCACTGTCGATGCAATCAAGCTCTTATACCTCATGAACCTCTTGAGCGCTAGCCTTGAATTTGGTATCATTAGAAAGGTAATAACACGCCCTTTTCATTGATGTGTTATAAGTCGGAATTCACAAAGGGGAAAGTGCATTGGTAGGTCATTGAAGTCGGTCAAAGTGTTTGAGCAAGTGCATTTTTGGCACTACTGCCGCAGGTAAAAATTCATATCTCATCAAGCCATTGAGTACCAATCTCGATCTTGGTATCGTCAGAAATGGGATACCATGCACTTTTAAATGAAATATTGGTACAAAGAATTCCCGAGGGGGCAAGTGTCGACATTGGCCACTGAACTTGATCAAACAGTTTGATATAGTGGAACCTCTTTGTTCTTTGTTGTTGTTTGTTTGGAAATCTGTGGGAAATAAAAAAAAATTGCTGAAATTATTTTCATTAAATCGATTCTTCGACGTGTATGGCGATTTTCGCTAAAATCCGAGATGGTCGAGCTTTCTCGCTGGTCGATTTGGCGTGGAAAGACCCAGCTAATATACGGATGAATGATCTTTAGCTCGAACTCAGGAAAACTATACAGAATGCGTTCCATTAAAAATGATACATTTTCGGGATTAAACCTCTTGTAAATAAGTAATTTTTACTAGAAAAGGCTATTTCGCTGATTGGAGTATTGCAGTACTTTTCACCTAATGGAATGACCGGAGATGAAGAAAATCCAACATAAAACTTCGCACGGAGTATTTAAAGGTTTCATGATTTGTCGCTCTTTAAGGCATTCTACAGTATTTGGTGAATAGGCTGATGGTGTCTCCGTTATTCCCGCTTTAAGGTACTCAATACGTCTACTTCACCTCAAGTATTTCTCAAATGTTTTCGCCGCAAGTGAATCACATCAGCACAGGAGTTACCTATTTCCGGAGACAGTTGAAATTCTTCCACGTCAAAGTTGGCTCTGGAATATTCCACGTAGGGTTGGAAAGCGATGATGAGGAAAGCCAGAGTGTTCTGAAATTCAGACGGGAGGGATGCGAGGATAGATTCCCATTCTCTTCCCAATCCCACTGCATTTGAAAGATCAGCTTTAGTTGAATATATTGGGGCATTGTCGAAGGCCAAGTGGAGTATTCGTCCTTCGTTCTTCGCTTGCTCCAGAACCTTAAGAAGAAGGTCCATCATAACGCGTGGAGAAATACTATGGACACGGTTGAGTCCGTGCTGCTCCAGTAGCTCATGAATGTCGAATACCTCTATCACCTCCCTCTGTTCAGTTTTCCTCATTCTCTCCTTCATATCTACCAGGAATAGGCTATTCGGAGAATTCTTCTTGTGCCATCTGCTACAGTCTACGAACACATTCCGTGCTTTCATTGTTGAAGTGCCATCATCTTCTTTATCATTCGCCTTTCTCTTCAATCTCTGCAAAAGAAAGGTCGTCTTTCCAGAACGATTCGGTCCTAGAACAAGCTCGAGCTTTCTTCCTTCGAATTCAGCATTGGAAGAGTTGAGATGCTCTGCCTCTTGGAGAGAGTCTGGGTACATATATTCACTCCAGGAAATCTCCCTATAAAGTTCATTATCCAGTCGATCGCCCAAACCTCCACTCGATCGCTTGCCAGGATCTCTCAAAGAGCAGGAGGTGATGAGTCCTTGATATGCAGGTCCATCCCAGTGGCAATATGACAGGGAATCTATGGCGATAACATGCAGGGAATGTTGGGCCATTCCCACCATCCTAGACCAAGACTGATAGCACATTCCATCATCCAAGAGGATGAGATCTCTGAATGACATCCCTACTACTTGGCTTTCATAAAAAACAAAGAATGCTGGGTCGCTATCTCCTCGCATTTGACCTTTTGAGTCAAGGAAGGCGATTCCTCGTTTAAACTGATCTCTGAGTTCTCTTATTAAAACATAACTCTCATGCTCCTTCCTAGTGACGATGGTTAAGGGTCGAGTCTCTCTCATCCACGATTGAATGAAGGTGGCTGCATTTGATGCCCATACGTATATCCTGTTCACTTCCGGAGGGGCAACGATGAAGACAACTCTGGGAGGTGGCTTTTCCAGCATTTGATCCTCCCCTCCTTCAAAATCATAATTTAGGCCTCGCATGGGGAGAAAACTGAAACATGGAAATACGCATTGAATGAACATAGTGACTGCTGCAATAAATTCTCCTATTTGCTTCGTGTTGCGTTTGATTTCCTTTAGTACCTCCACCACTTCATCTTTCATTGAATCGATTACTTTCTCGAAATGAAGAGTCCTAGGGTAATTAGGGTCACTAGGACACCAAACGATCCAAATACTTCGGCATTTCATTTCTTGTTCAAAGGACATCCATTTTTGCCCAATTTCCTCTGGTTTGCCACTTTTCAAGCCAAAATTGAGCTGCATTTCATCAATGAGTATGTGGCTGTTCTTTTGGGCATTGATATTTTCAAGAAAAGAGCTGATTTCTTCTTGCTTTTTGCCCATGAACTCACTTGCATCCTTCAGTTTCACTTTACCATTGAATTTGTGTGCCTCACACCACACTTGGAGTTCTCGAGTCAGCTCTCCCATCGCCATGTTTACTATAATGACCTCTTCTCCCCGCTCAACCAGTTGCTTAGCTCTGTTCAAGAGTAGGAAAGTCTTCCCCGTACCTTGTCCGCCACCAAGAAAGAGAACTCGCCGATCCTCCTCTAGGATCATCTTTTGATGCGGAGTAAGAAGACACAAAGCTCTTTCCATCCTTTCGTCAATCTTCTCATGAAGATCTTTAATTGTCCTCGGCATCCCCTCTACAGATGCAGACGCTGCCACATATGTTCTCATCACATCCAAGTAGCATTCCCTGACTTCTGCATGTTGTGTCTTTTGCCTAGTCAGAGTGATCCTGTGTCTCCCAAGGAATTCGCGAAATGTCTTGCGGGAGACTAGATCATCCTTCGTGAGGATATTTGCGTGACAGGCGCACTCTAGCGACTCTTGAACGTCTCTCTTCGACAGATATGGAAGGGCAACGAAACCACAGAGGAAGGTGTAAGATGAAGCCGTTGCTGCAACCATCTGTCTCAAAACCGCCTCGTCTTTTTTTAGCTGATATTCGGCCTTTCCCACAACATATCTCAAGGGGCTTTTACAATTAATTCGCTCCCTGCTCTTGACCTGAAAGAAGAGGACAAGAACGCGATTGCCATTCAAGATGATCCCACACACGTCGTGGTCACCTATCTTGATGTCAATTCCTTTTTCTCTCCAAAACTGACCTCCCCCCTTGTGCAATTTTCTACCTTCGATACCCATTGCTTTGTAAAAGGTCTTAGTGAAGTCGTACGCATATGCTACGAAACTAGGAATTTTTGAAAGTTCTTCTTTCAAAAAGTCGAAAACCTTGGCTTCGGCTGTGAAGTCAGAAGGAATCTTTTGATCTGCCGCAGCTTCCTTGCTTGGATTTGCTTTCTCCAATTTTTCAAACAGAAGCTTTTGATCTTTGTCATTCAGTACGTATGCAGTAGGGAATGAGACTCCCACTTCCTCTGCTTTCGGATAGTATTCTTCTTGATACTTCTTCGCTGCCTCGACGAAGGGAAGATCATCTAATCCAGGAAAACGTACTTTCATCTTGTCGGTATCACGGGGGTCTTCCTCCTCGAACTTTTCCAACTGCCGCATTTCGGCCAGCTTTCTAGAGTCCTCACACTTGTGCTCCTCCTTCTCCTTTTAGATACATAATACATACCTTACAAGAGTCCCTCACTTTGCTGAAATGAATGTTGGCATTTGACTAACCTTAGGAGTATCACCAGCCATGACAGATTTCCGATTCCCTTTCTTCTTGTCTTATGTCTCCACTGTTGAATCAGATTTCAGAGGTGAGACATGAAGCATGATGAGGGCGGACGGCATGAAGTAAAATATTTTTTAGAGGTCTTTTGTAATTCATTTAAAAAAGACAATTTGAGAGTGAATATGCAGCAACCTCGTAATGACCTCATGAACTCCTACTGAGGCCCTGGTCACTCTTGAGTAGTCACAGTCTTGCTTTGAGAATTGGGTTTACTGGATGAGACATACCATTCAATTTGGAGGTGACTATTTTAAGAAAATCAGAAATAATTAAAGAAAATTTGATTAAGACAGTGCTGCTAGAAACTTTCAGCACAGCCCACGTATCACACGTATTAGAAGATTGTGGGATTTCTGTTTTTAAAAGTTTAACAACTTTTCCCAAGATCAATGATTTTTCAAAATCGGTTTTTCGGAGACAATTAATTTGCCATACCAACTAAATTCAATCCAACATACCAGAGTATAACGTGCCCAATAATCAAATTTGAGGCAATATGATGGAGTCGGCTGCCTCCTGCATGACAGCCCGACGCTTCATGGGATTTTGTCTACGTTCACCTTATTGACGTCACGTCCTGCACCGTTGGCTGTGACTTTAGGTTCAGGCAACTGGATGACGTGTCATAAAAGAGAAAGAGCAATGTTTCATTGTATTGAATCTCTCTGTATAGGCCAACTGGTCTCAGAGAAATACCCTCTGAAAAAAATTTTTTTTTTTAAGTAGCCCTGCACTTGTGATCAGACTGTCCTGCACGCCTTCAATTATCTGTTGGCAAATGAGTCCCAATTTCTATTGTCCTCGCTGACCTCCTGTGAACATATCAGATGCTGACAATCCTTGAGTTTCTCCATAAATTAACTACTTGTTCAGAGAAACGACACAATCTCGGTACGACCGTGTACAATGTCGAAAATGATTATGTGGAATGAAAGTCCTGAACCCTTATGCCCTCATCTATTTTCAGGAGCACAATTTTGACGAGCACTATATATGAACTTCATCGGATAGTAGTTGCTGAAGTTAATACATTTACTACAGTTACCGGTGCCACACTTCGAGAACATCGAGGAGAAATGCACAGAAAATATCTTAGAAATGTTTTTTTTTTTGCAAATGGGACACTGCACATCCATTCAAAATTATTGGAAAAGTGTTCATGTACCTGGAGACGTCTTGTATACTTCTTTCGATGTGGTTTCGACTAGAAGCGTGTTCAACGACGGCAAAATTGTCTATGTTCCGGAATGTAGATGAAAAACAATCACGTTTCACAGACGACAGTGGCTTGGGGAAGGGGCGGGGGATGCCGCTTGGCGTGTGACTCGCATACATGCCACGGTTTCCCCTTCAAATCCTTGACCGTTGCCTGGATACTATGTTGTGCTCGCGGACACAGGGCCCAGCATGTGCATTCCCTTATTGGAAATGCAGACGTCAGGAGGAGCTCATGCATATAGCAAGATTTCCTTGTTCCATATCATGCAAACAACTGATAAGCAATTCTTCTAGTCACTGACCATTCGTATGCAGAAATTTTGCGCCCTCTTTCACGTGGTATCTAGTGAAAAATATCATCCTCTGTTGCAGTAGACAAATACGCAAAGAGGGTTAAACAATGTTTTGTTAGCTATCTGAAGAAGCCACAAGAGCGTCAAAAAGTAGAATGTGGTTGAAGAAATGAAGCGAGTGAATATCATACTTTTACTCGCAAGGCTGATTTAACTGCAATGAACAAAGATGGCTGTTGAGTAAAGAAAGAACCATCCTTGTACAGCTGAATTTTCTTATTTGCTTGTTTCACTTACTAAAGATTCATCTATATTACTAACTTATCTCTAACTCATATATATAAACTAGCGACTTAGGCGCTCTATGATCAAAGGAAATTACTGATGCATTAGAAACATCTCTTTTCGAAGCTCACCTCTAATTATGCGGCAAACGCCTTGGTTAATAGATTTGGTAAATTTCGTGCCTTAGGTGATCGCACCTTAAAAATAAAGTTGCTATTGAAAACCATCTCCTGCGACGTCATTTTTATTTCCAGCTTGAAGATCACCAAGCCAAAATTCAGTGCGTCATTTAGTGTTTTTATATTGAATTTAATTCCTGCCCCTGGTTGTCGCACTTCTTTTGCACATAAATCTCCAAAAACATACACTAGCAAACAAACAAGCTCATTTTCTAAGCGTTTTATCGCAATAACTCTTTATAATCATGGATAGTTTCATCTTTATAATCATATCTATTTTCGGGCACGAGGACACAGAAGCAGTCCCCTTTTGAAATTAATTTAAGGCTACGTACAGTTGTCCATGGGAAAATACGACATTTCGTAAATGCAGACCATAGCTATTTATGTTCCAGTTTCGTTAAAGGATGTCAGTGCGTAGAAATAGCATTGGTCTAAGCGTCCGGTAGTAGATTGGACATAGCCACTCTAAATTGGAAAGTCGAGGGAAGATTTCCCTACCCGTTTCTCTGCAAACAAATATTTCTAACACATTCGCATCTGGACGTGTACTGGTACTCGTCAACTCGTGTCTTTCCACTTAGCCTATGACATAGAAAGGCACATGCAAAAGTCCTTTCGCCTCAGGCTAATGCAAAGGGATTCTTTGTCAGATAAACCGAAAAGTTCCTGGGTGCGTATTGGTTAAGATTGGTTAGGGCCTTAGCGTCTGTCCTGGGTTTAGGCCTACTAAGTCAGTTTCCTCAGGGCACCCACCTCCAGTCGAACTTCTTCTATGCAAAAGTAGGCAATTCAACTGCTATTTGTTTTCCCTCCCGCTTCCCCAAAGAAAGTGCATGAGAATGGTATTAGCCAAAGCGTTTATCCATAAAATAAGCCCATACCTGCGAATTCAGTCGCTCTCGAAATGTGCCCCCAGGGAATGAACAACCAAAGTTTGAATTTCTCTGGAGCAGGCAACTCAACAGCTGTTCATGTTCCCGTTTCATTGAAGGAAGAAAGTATGAGAAAGGTGTAAGGCCTTGCGTCACTCTCAGCGGGAGAACATAAAAAAGAAGCCAGTGAAGAACGGTGGGGCCCCACAGCCATAAGGTTCAACATCATATGTAACAATTAGATCATTTTGTTTGAGCATTTAAACTTCATCCACCTGAAGCGAAAGGAGGTGAAAGATTTGAGGTCTTAGCAGTTTGATATATCCAATCCGTTCATTTACAGTTTTTAATCAAGTCATAAATGTAACATATACAACTTGTCCAAAGTGAGTTAACTGTTTTGCTAATACCGGGACATACTATTCCTATTACTAATGTTCCCAATAATCCCATTACTAATGTTCTACTAAAATCACTGTATTTAAAAAACCATCCATAAGAAGCATCGAATGTTTTTCATACGTAATGTTCAAAAGCTGGAAAATTTACAATAACCATCGTGAGATGTCACCACTCATGGTTTACTATCTGTAAAGCTCAGTATCTGAAATATTGTACAATAATTGATCACTGAAATGGAGGCCTCATTAGAATGAAACGTGTTTCCAAGTTCCACCTGGACAGAAGGGCCCCATCAGACGACCCGGTGAGAAGAGATGAGACAGAGGATTATGACAATTTTGTAAGATTTTTCAGAGTTGCTTGCGTAAGCAAGATGGAGTTTTCAGTTGGGTATAAGACTAAAGACCGCTTAAGAGAGCAGTTAAAAAGCTAGAAATGCCCTACATTTTGTTTGCTAATATAAACAAAAAATATTCCTAGCATATCTTCTCCTAGCGGTGAGGAGAATGTGGAGAGCTGAAGGGTTTCAGGTGTGAGATATGTCAGAGAAAATCTAAATGAGGAGAAGGAAGATGTAAGGGTTGGCTGATGCGCCCTTATCTGCTCTGTTATGGAGCCTGGCATTTCGGCGGATGATCCGAATGGGCGCCAGGCAAGAGGGAAGGCTGGGGGTGGAGAAGGTCGTTGGAGAGGGTAAGTGCGAGCGAGAGAATGTGAGAGCGGAGAAGGGGACCGGAGAGTGAGGACAAGTCCAAGCTGGACTTTATCGATTCCCTAGCGGTAGAAAAAAGCACCGCACTAGGCGAGATCGGTAAAAGTCAGTGTTGTCGGATATTCATAGAGACGGTGTGTTTTGGAGTCTTTCCGAAGCGTTATATAAGTTCATTATAAGGAGAAGTTTTAATGTGCTTTGACCTCTCAATACTAAACTTTTTATTATTTAACTAGACTGAGAAAAGGCGAAAGGTTTTCCGAACGATTAACACGTGACGCACGAGAAAAAAAAAGCATTGCCTATTGCAGGAAATTGAATTTCGTCGCATGGGGTCGATGCAATTGGTGCATGAGGTCACAGGGAAAATAATGAGTAATGAAATGATTAAACTGCAGCCTTGACATCTGGCCTTTACTCGAATGTACAAGGCTTCCTGGAGAGAAAAGTGGTGGCGAAAGATTCGCCGTTGTAGGAAGTTTTCCCCCATGAATGCACGAACTACTCAAAGAAGGTCCCGCATAAAATGCACAGAGATAAAAGTGATTGGATGTGTTTTTTTCCCTAAAAACTCATCGTCAACCATAACCATTCGGCACATCAACGTTTCGTCAACTGTGAGAAAAAATATTGATTTTTCAAAGAAACAATGTTGCTTCAATGTTATGCAAAATGTGGCCTCGATGTTGAAGTAATGTTGAAATGAATCCCAGTTCAATATTGAAAAACTTCAAAGAAACGATAATGATAACGATATAATCTACGAATGTACAGGGTATGGTAAAAAAGGCCAAAGATTTTCAACTTGAATACCTTCCCTCCTAACAGGGTTATTTTCGCGAAACTTACACATTGGATATCTTCTTATACTTTAATTCAAAGACCCCGGAAATGGCGGTGGTGATTGTCACCCCAAAGCGAGAGGCCATACACCAGGCCATCCACCACTCAAAACGCCAACTCCATGGGGCTATGCTATTCTAGGCCATAGGCTTGGCCATCCAACGCTATTAGCGCCAGATCCATGGGGCTATGCCAGTCTGAGCCATAGGCTGTGGCTAATCCTATTATTTCCATAGGCTTTATATCTGATTGGAAAGAAAGTTCTCGGAATTTCATGAACAATTATTACAACCCAGTTTATTTAAAAGCAAAATCATCTCAATCATGAATGTAATCACCATTGGCCTCTATCACTTCACGCCAACGTTTATGCAAACTATGGATGCCATTCCAATAGAACTCTGGCGGCTGCGCT